>JBAMHV010057115.1:0-10439 GCA_037177535.1 Pseudomugil gertrudae
ACCTCAGAACAGGGTTATAAGGTGTGTGTGGAGTGATACACACCTCAGAACAGGGTTATAAGGTGTGTGTGGAGTGACACACACCTCAGAACAGGGTTATAAGGTGTGTGTGGATCGATACAGGAAGCCAGTGTGAGGACAGGACTCAAGTCTCCTTTGTCCTCATTGGTTGAACTTCATAGCTGAGTTGCTGCGATGTGATTGGCTTATTCCACATGTCTCCAGTTCAACAGGTGCTCCTAACAGAGTGTGTGTGATGGGTGTGAGATCTTCACACAGTAATTATCTCCGTGAGATGAAGGTGTGTGTTACTGACGAGGTGCTGATTCAGAAGCGTGGAAAAGGAAAGTCTTCACCACTTCTTTCAGAGGTGTCTGCCTGGTCGTTATGCAGATGTGTTGCATTATGGGATGCAGCACTAACGATCTGCACGTGCACAAACGTGCATGTTTGACACGCTACAGTAAAGAGGCAGAAAGTTTAAATGTATATGTTATATATACTAAAAAATGTCTCTAGCACTTGAGGACAATAGCTGTGTGTCTGATACATGACTGTAGAATAGAATAGAATAGAATAGAATAGAATAGAATAGAATAGAATAGAATAGAATAGAATAGAATAGAATAGAATATCAATCGATCGATCCTATGAAATTGGAAATTGTATCATGACCAAATTTAAGATATAAATTATTATTATCTATTAAATCTCCATGATATTGTATCATGATGAAACTGGATTAATTACTATAAATATGGATTTCTGTGTTTTAGTGTCGCGTTACTATGGAAAAAGTCTCTGAGCCACATGTTTATTCTAATAATAGAGATTTATGTAGAATTATAAAGAGCATGATTTTAAGAGTTGTTGCTTAGAAACCATCCAGATCTAAATGGAGAACTGGGAAACAAAATGGTGGGGAAACAAAAATGTTCAGAGCCAGATCAGCCTGATCGGGGTGAGAAAATCTCTTCATCAGCCAGGTTTTGATGTGTTTATGAGGAAGATCAAACTAATATTTCTCCAATAAAAGTCATATAAAACAGATTCTTTCAAAGGAGATTTCCTCTTCAATCATCTCACATAAACCCCTCTCACACTGGCTAATCCCAGATCCATGTCCTGTCTCTTCTCTGAGCGCTCTCCTACCTATAAAAGTCCGTCCAACTCTTTGAATCTGCACATTGATGCTGCGTTGAAACAAAAGGCTTTAAAAATGAGTCAGAGGCAAAGATTTACAGTTAGATGCTGTTCTGTCGGGACAGTGTTGTAAAAGTCAGTTATTTTTAAATAATCTGTAAAAATTAAATTTGATGGAGCAGTTGAGTCATTTTTTCTCCTTTTGAGAGAAATTTAAGTGTCCAAACATTTGAAAGAGTGAACTTTGATCCATTTCTTCACTGAGGTGTGAAATAAAACATCTTTCCGGGTGAATCTGCATCATTTTAACGGCGATCTCCTCGCTAAGTCCATGTTTCCTGTGCATCTCTGCTGCAGAGGACTCTGTTTCGTGACCCTTTGACCGAAGGAACTCTGAAACACATCAGTGTGGGAATAATAATCATCCTCCACCTTTAGCCGTACACATCTTTGATCCATCAGTAGCATCCGGGATGGTTTTAATCCTTTAATCTCTTCCACTGCTTGCTGTTTCTTCCTCACTTTTGTTCCTGTGCTGTGGAGGTTTTTATCTCTTTGCTTTATTTATTTCTCGCTCAGCATTTGAACCGTTTAGTTTACGTTGCAGCGACTGTGATTTCTGATGCATCGCTCGCTTTGATGAGCAAAAAGCTGACTGAGCTTTTCCTAAAAGTAAACAAACTTTTTGTTTGCTTGCACCATCTAATTTCCTTTTACCACCTTCATCCATGTCAAAGTAAAAAAGGACATTTCTACCATAAACTCTGTAGTTACATTAAGAACCCACGCTAACACAGGGAGAACATGCAAGGTCCCTGGTTAAACCCCCGCCCCGGCCAAGGCTTGAACCAGCAACCTTCTTGCTGTGAGGCCACAGTGCTAACCCACTGCGCCACCGTGTTGTCCATAACTTTTCCTGGTAAATGAGTAAATCTACAGTAAGGTTAGTTTAAGTTTATGTGCATGGAGGACTTTAGCGTGTCTCTGTGGTTCTAAAACCAGAAACCAGGACCCAGATGGTGGTTCCTCAGTAACTGTAAACACTATGTAACATGTATTTATTATAAAAATGTGTCCAAACAAACCATTATTGCAGATAAACTTTAATCATTAGATTTAAAGTCTCAGTTTGGCATCATCTCTGAATCAACCAAAAGACGCTTTTATTTTGAAGGTCTGGGCAGTTTTCCAGCCTTTTGACTCATTTCACGTGTCGCACAATGATCAATCAGTCGTCACGCGGGGTTTAAAAACACCAGTGTGTGTCAGAAAGTTTGCAAACAGCTGATGTGTCATCAATACGGAAACACGAGCACTTTATAGCACGTGTTTTATTCCCATTCATGAGCAATTAGGCCTCCTAATGAAACGGTGGAATATAAAGACGCGCCCGAGAATGATTGATATGCATGTTTACATCAAGATGAGAGCACTCACACTGCTGCCTGGTTTTATTAGAGAGCTTGTTTTCTCAGCACACCGACATGAATATAATGCAGCTGATTAATTTAGTGTCTCACGTTGCTGTCGCCATCATTAGAAAACGGTTATTCATCCTCACGTGTGGGGAGGATCATTCAGCTCAAGCCTCGGAGTGCGTTTAGTTTCCTGCAGCCTGGGTTAAATGTAGAAACATGTCAACAAAATGCATCCAATAACTTCAGATTCATGCAGACCCGTGTAAACGTGACATCTCTGCTGTGGGGTGCAAACCGATGAGACACACGAGACAAAACACCTAAGCGTTACTTCCGCTGAACACCGAGGCTTGATCCAGCCCAAGCGGCAACCTCGGGCGGGCAAAAGTGAAGCCAATACGGAAGTGCTAAAAATTGCAGTTCAACCCTCATCCACTAGGGGCTGGTTGAAAAACAGAGCAAATTCCCCATAGACCCCCATGTTAAAAACACCGTATTCACGGTAGAAATACACATGTTAACAGTCTGGTTGCAAGAACTTTTTTTGATTTAAGATGTTAAGTTTACCTTCATGACAACTCTGAGTGAATTTCTTTCTAACTCCTCCATTTTGATGGTATTAGTTTTTTTTATTTTGGCATAATTAAGGGTGTGTCTGTTTGATTGGCATGTGTCGCTGGCTAACGCTAGCAGCTAGCTACCTTTTGGCTTGGGAAGGTCTCAGCCTCCCGTCAAACCTTTGTGTGTCGGTTGTTTTTTTGTGTTCGTCTGAAAACTCTCCTGAAATGTGACATTTATACTGGAACATGGTGTCTTTTACATTAAAAATCATAAAAGATGGATTGAAATGTGTTTTTTTCTGCACTGTGAGCCTGAACCCAGTGTGGTACAAGATGCTGTGGGAGAGTTTAAGCTAACGCTAACCCAGCTCTGTGAAGATAGCTAATCGAATTAATTAGCCCTGAAAGCTTTTTACAGTCCAATTTTAGTGTTTTATTATTAATATTTTTATCTACTTATTTATTTGATTGGAACAGTGCTGGTTAATGCACATCAATACCAGAAAGCTACCATGTAAACATGCCTGCTAATAGCAATCATGCTAATTATAGCTTGTGGTTGAAGCTAAGAATAAAAAACACGATGACACACACTGGTTGGGTCTTTTTTCAGCACGCAGGCTTTAAATAAAGCGCATGAGACATAAAACAAACGCACAAACATCCGTTCTTATTGACGAACAGAGTTAATGAGCATATTAGCATGCACACTGATAATCGTTCTGACTCCAAACAGAATAAACACAGAATAATGATTGTATTAATTAGAGCTATGCAATAATGTCATGGTGCCTAATTGTACATTTTTCATTACGCAGTGTGTAAAAAACATCTTTGTGGTCCAGGCTGAAGATTTGTTTTAGTCTCTGTTGCATCAGAAAATGTTTTTCATTGTTGTTACTGGTTTAAAGTGAATTTTTAATGTACTAAAAAAACATCCTGTAATCATTAAATTGTAATTCTGACTACAGTTTCCTAAAAAGAACTGAATAAAATCAGTTTCTCCTAAAAATCATTTGATCAAGCAGCAAAAAGAGCAGAAAGACTGAGAAATGATCAGGATGCAGCTTTATTTCAATGTTTTCATCATATTAATAAACCCACTCAGCCTATAAGCAGAAAGCCTATTAACCAATAACAAAAGAATAAACACGTTATAATAACCAGCAGCTTATTGTGACATCACATACTAATTTATAAAAAGTATTGTAATGATTTTACAGTGTGAGGATCAAAGTGACGTATCCTTTAGTACTGCTGCAGATTTAACTTTTTTTTTTGTAATGACATTTTTTTCATTGAATTTTAGGATTTATTTTAAAGCAATAAATAGAAAATAGAGAGTAAAGAAGAGAGGAACCAGAGCCTCAAAACGAGAGAAACCACTGCTGAATCTGTGCATTTACATTGAGCCCCTAACGCCTGTCAGGAAATATGAATCCCAGCCTGAATCAGCTTTTACCACAAAGCAAAGGCTCATTGTAAGAGTCACATGTTCTTCCTTCAATGTCACTTCTATTATGTCATTCACACAAAAGTTCACTTGTAAGCAAAAACAAGGCAGATAAATTCACAGGTGAGCTGTTAAACCCACCGAGCTGACTCTGACCCTTTCACCGAGGGGTGAATATTTTCTGAGCCCACTCGTTGCTGTGAAGAGGAGAGGTTTGAGTTGGGTTGCCTTCAGGGTGATGTTGTCTCACCGTGAGGATTTAAGTTCAGCTTTAACTTGTTTGGTCTCACACTCCTGTACGTTTTTGGTATTTCTTAGATCTGAGGAGTACAAAGAGGTGAGTTGTAGGTGGTTCTTAGCGTTATGGGTTGTTACTGTTACTGACATCGTCTCCATCACAAACCAGCAGCAGGATGTCTGAGTTAATTAATAATGGCTTGAAATGAGGGAGTAATGGAGCACATGGTACCCAGCACATCATGTAGGTTATTTATTAACATCAGCACAACGCTGTCACGCTTTATTCACCACTTTATTAGATTTTTGTATCATTTATTTGCACTTTTTTCTTGTTAATGAAAACTCAGCTCTATTAACTTGTTCTAAACTATTTACTCTGATGTCTTCAGTGATTCTATTAAAGAAAAATATATGTTTTTCTTTTTGTAACATGATATTTTTATTTTTTTATTGTACCAAACAAGCTGATTTCCATCTCAGAGTAATGGGTCATCTTGTATATTTCTGTATGTGGAAGTTTTTCTTCATGCATTTGTTGGTGGAAGAGTTGTTCTTGGCTTGGATGCGTGGTAGGGGTGTAACGTGCACTGTAAACCCGGTTCAGAACCACGTTTTATGGGTCACGGTTTGGTTCTTTTGTCTGCTTAACTTTGATGTAAACAGGAACGTGTTTAATCACATTTAAAATAAAACAAAACAAATAAACAGCCTATAATAAATACTAATAAAAAAAGTACTCTCTCTCTTTTAACAGGATATCTGCACATCTTATACGAGATGGATGTTTCAACAGAAACGTGTTATAAGATAATTTAGTCAGACTTGTGTCATATTAATTTATTCTACCGTTCAATATTTTACTTTATAAGAAACGTTTAATTGCACATATGCTGTTAAAGAACAAGTAACTCGTGATTAGATGCAAGATTATGACTCACCTGGTTATTAAAATAGATGTTTAAATGACATTTTCAGAGAAAGTGTCACAGTCTGGTTGGCAAAGAAAGACAGAAAAAGGGTTTGGAGTATTTTGTGACCACAATATATGTAAAGAGAAGTTTGATTATGGTTTTTTTCTTTTGTTTGTTCCAATAGACCCTAGTTTTTGTTCTATAAAGGTAAAAAATGTATTTGCATCATTGATTTAGTTTCATAAAATGGGGTTACTTCAGTTTGTTACAGGGTGAACCCGTCACACGTTAACCTGGGTTAATGAAGCAAATCATTTCCACCTGTGTCTCGTTTTGTTGCTTGTTTTCAGACTGGTTCAGTTCATTGTTGCATTTCACACGTTGTCGTCTCTCTGTTTAGCCTTCATTCCCCACTTTAAAGAAAATAAAAGTCTCTCATCATTCCTTCTGCTTTCTGACATTATCCTACGTTTAGATCCACTCCTACCATCACGGAGGTGTTGATGCATGCTTTTATTTCTAGTAGATCAGATTATTGTAATGCCATGCTCTCCGGTCTTCCCAATAAAATCTACATCAAGCTTACAGTTACTTCCAAACTCGTCTGCAGAGTCCTGATGAGGACCAGAGAGTAGGAATACATTACACCAGCTTTAAAATCACTGCTTTGGCTCCCCGTGCGTTTCAGGGTTTATTTAAACGTTCTTTTAGTTAATTATAAATGTTTTTTCTTACAACTTATTATTTATCTCATCTACTTGTAAGTTACAAGCCCCTGTGGACCCTGAGGTCCTCGGTACTGGCCTTTTAGTTGTAGGGTGAAGACGAAAACTTACGGCTTATCTCGCTACGAACAGCCTGGAGACTGTAGATGTTTTTATTTTTTAAAGAAAATGCTAAAGATCTGGGACTTTTTGCAATCTAGGTCTCAGGCCCACCCACAAGACGTGCCTTTCTTCACTGTGAGCACTTCTTCTCCTCAAATATTAAGCTTAGCAACTTGAAACTACTCCAAAACATGTTAAAAACATTTATAATGGAACAGTTTTCATACTTCACACATGACTCTAGAGCGAGTTGCATTAACAGGAGTGTTACACGGGCCGCGGTGCCGGGGGGCTCGAACCCGTTGGACGCCGCTTGCGACTTTAATTTAGTTTATTCTTAATTATCCATCCATTTATTTATTTTATTGTCAGTGTTTTAATATAGTTGAGAGTAAGTAAATATGTATGTGCTTATTCTTGTTTTGTGGTACCCCCTCTTACCCCCCTGTGAGTTTGGTAATCAGTGAATGAATGAAAGGTTTTATACCCTCTGATATGGTATTTATATTAATGTAAAATGTCTTTGCTTTTGCTGAAGTCAATATATTAACTACCAGCTCATAATTTTAGTTATATTTAAAATAAAAAAAAGAGGTTGAGCAGTAAAACATCTCTATCATTGTACAGGAGAGGTTTGGAGCAACCAGCCAAACTTCCAGGTCAGACTGTAGCTAATTAGGTAGAAAGGGATTCGATCCGAGGTCCAAAGCCTTTCTCTGGAGACGAGAACTTTACAAAAAGGACATGCATCCATGCATCGCTCCAACAGTCGGGACTTTATGGTACAGTGGGTCCTCTCTAAAAGGCTCATGACGGCCTGCTGGGACACCTGAATGACTCTCAGAGCATGTGAAGCACAAGATGAAAGCATCATTGAACTATCTGACTGCTATTCCCAATGACGTGTGAAGATAACCAAGCATCAGCTCATAAATCCCCACAGTCAAACACACGTGCACCCGGGAGGCCATGATCGATTGTGAGACGGATACAAAACATACTGGTTTACAATTCAGCACCATAAAGGTACAAACCACCATCCTGATACATACAAGTGTGCCACAGTGAAGCTGGAAAACACCCGTTTTACATCAAACTTTAATATTCTGCCACACTGTTTACAAAAGAAACCTCCGAGCAGCCTTCTGATTCTGCACCAAAGAGTCTGAATCCACGTGGAAAGTCTCTGTTTCTTTTTTTCTGGATAGATTTCAGACAAGTTGAGTCATTTCAGGATGCAGCTGCATGATTTACAGGCATTTAAAGTATATCTGAAAGTATATCAACTTTTAAACGCACAACATAAAATTCATCCCTCACAATAAAGCCTCAAAGCGTCACAGTTTCTACAACACAGCAAATCCCCACAAACTCCCATGTTATAAACAGCAACTGTTTACAGCTTGGTACAAAAATATTTTAGCTTTAACAGATCAAGTTTACCTTCAACTGGGAGGTGGGGGAGATTTATTTTATATAACTCATCCATTTAAATGTTCATTGATCTCAAAATTGTCCTTTTGATTGACAGGTATGCAGCGTCTGCAGGTTTTAACCGGCTAACAGTGAGTTTTAGCTTTAGCACAACTACCTCAGTTACCCAGTTAGCTTCTGTTAGATCCGAGTTAGCTCAATTAGCTCTTAACAGTGCGGCGTTTCATGGATCATCCACCCCCACCCAACTCCATGTCTTTGACCATATTTGTGCTTCCTTCTGGGAGGCTCCGCCCCTCTTTATAGTCTCAGGGTTTAACCAATAGAAATGCAGATTCTTGCTTTGACTTTGATGCTTATCTCACTAAGACGCAGTCAACGTTCACCACTGTCCTTTTGTCCACAAAGATAAAGGAAGACGTGAAAACACCACATCATCTCTGGCTTCACACACTGTCTCACCACCACTTCCTGTTTCTTCCTCTCTCTCTCCATCACCTCTAACCCACCTGACTCGGTCTCTGGAGCTTTACGAACAGCGCTGGTTGTCTCTTTTTTTTTACCGTGGGGTAAATGATATGTCAGAGTTGCTGAGTAATGAAGAGGTGCCATACCCGGAGCCTCATTCCCTCCTTCCTCCTCCTCCTCCTCATCAAACCACAATGGCAGCCATTTGTTTGCATCTGAGCCACGTCGGGCAGGCCCACAAGCCACATTTACGGCACCTCGTCTCATCCTGGGAGGGACGTTTTTCATTTCAGCTGTCATGTAAAAAGCTAATGTCATGTGAAAAGCGCTCCGGCTGTCTTCATTAGATGAAGAGGTAACCCTCCTCTTCCTCCTGCTTAAGTGAGATTTTACTATCTTTGTGAGACAGATGCTGATATAGTGGCGGCAGAAGATGGAGTCTGGTTCCGTCAGTCTCATTTTGGTGATATGATCTCAGTGAAGCATCTTTTTTATCTTCTCTGTATCTTATTGACATTTTCCTCAAACCTGCATGTGCACAGGCTTAATGGAGCTGTGCACCTCATCTCATAGAAACACCGACATCCAGCCGGTTAGTTAATAAGCTTCACACACACACACACTTTTTTCTGCCAAACAAACTAAGAGAACTAAAACTGACTTCCTGGTTTGGTCATAGTTTAATGTTATGGTCTGTAAACACTTTCAGATGGAGTTCTTGTTAAACTCTGGTATTGTTTCTTAGACCTTCAGGGTTCATTTAGGCAGCTTGTTGTCAAGAAGGTGGAGCTCGGAAGTGGGGTGAGGACCCAAATGCAGGCAGGAGATTAAAAATAACTCTTTTAATCCACAAACACTGAAGAAATCCAAGATACACCGGTAGTACTACTGGAGGAAACAAGCTGTAGCTGAATCTGAACTAACGCAGTGGAAAATGAACCCGCACCCACAACTAAAACCCCAATGACTAAATCCAACAGAACTAAACCAGAACCAGCTGAACACAATCAAAATTAAACACAGGTGAAACTAATAACCAAACATGAAGCTTAAATGAAAACAGAAACACAGGAAACCCCCAAAAAACACCACCCAAGTGTCCAAAACATCCATCTATCCATTTTCTACCGCTTTTTCCCTTAACAGGGTCGCGGGGGGGCTGGAGCCAATCCCAGCCCACAATGGGTAAGAGGCGGGGTACACCCTGGACAGGTCACCAGTCCATCACAGGACCAACACACACAGACACACACACACTCAAAAACTTCAAACCAATCGGACAAATACTTTGACTTACGACAATAATTGTGACATTTTTTACAAATAGCTCCCCCTGGTGGCAGAAGTTATCGGCCTCTCATAGTGATCAATGTGAAAGAAATCCAATGAAAGACTGTTCACACGGTCAGTCTGCCGCTAAGACCATCATGTCCCTGAAAACGTGTCCAAAACATGAGATATGTACGCTCAGGTTGAGCCTTTTCTCATGGTTAGATTTGCTAAATGTTGGGAAATGTGCTCACGTTTGTCAGTAGTGTTGGAACAAATGAAAAATGCTACATAGTTTGGTGTTTTTGAATCCTTTTAGAGCCACATTGACATTCACTATGCACACTCGTGGAGCTGTTGCCTCCCTGCACTCACTAAGTCACATGTCATGTCAGGAAGTGGCAGCTTTGAACATGTAATGTGACTAATGCAGCAGAGAAACATAAAAGGACATGGCCAGAGAAAGAGAGAATAAAATAAGACAAGAGTGATTTTTAGTGGGTTTAGAGAGCTCAGAGAAGAGGCAGGATGAAAGATGGAGCTGAACTAGTCTTTATTAAGGGTTGATAAAATGCAGAATATGTGTAACTAGATGAATGCCGATGCCCCAGCCTTATAGCTGTGGCGTGGACCCCATGGTGCCCCGGTCTGGGTAGCGTGGGGTCTGATGCCCCGGTCTGGGTAGCGTGGGGTCCGATGCCCCGGTCTGGGTAGCG
>JBAMHV010057349.1:0-10428 GCA_037177535.1 Pseudomugil gertrudae
TATCTATCTATCTATCTATCTATCTATCTATCTATCTATCTATCTATCTATCTATCTATCTATCTATCTATCTGTTGCGTCATACGTGATGACGTACTCAGGATACAAGGGGCGTGGCCAGGAGGCTACTGCGGCTACAGATTGAAACAGTGCGGCAGTGTGAAGACACCCTCCTAACAGTTGTGCTATTTGCTTCTAAACGGATATTTCACCATAAAACGCGTCTGAATTAGTAAGTTACGGCTTTTTACGGCCAATTTAAACTTATACGACGAAGCATAACAGCGGCGTAGTTGGCTCTCGGGAGCTAACGAGTGCGACTTTGTCAGTGTTTATTCTGTTAGCATTAAGTTGTTAAAGGAAAGGTTTAGTTTGTATGTGAGTGTTGTAGCAGAAAACACAGAGTTCAGAGATGGTTTTTTGTGTTGGAAGCATAGATATAACGCAGCAAAAAGCAATGTGACCCACCAGACTAGCGTCAGACGTGGAACAACGTTAAGTATTTAAGAGTATTTGGTTTTAATAATATGACAGAGCACGTAAAACCTGCTCTGACAGGAAGTGCAAGTGGCTCCTTCAGTGTGAGAAACACTGCTGCTGCCTGTATTACGTAACTTTATTGGGGAAACGTTGCCTTTTCCTGCATGCTTTATTTAGTATGGTCATCCCCTGCTGGTGTAAATATTGCCATGATATGGCTGCGCATGTTTATTATATAATATTGATGTAGAACCCCTCCCTTTCTCACACATGTAAACATAGTTAACCTGTGTGTGTCCTGTCTGGATGCTGAGGATGCTCACTTATGGTCCTCATAGCTTTCCCTGCAGTCCTACTGGTTTTTAGTTTCACTTTGTGGAAGTCAAGGTCAGCTGGACTTTGGTTTGGAAGAGCTGGTGATGCTGGAGTATCTGGGAGGATACTTCAGCCTAAAGTTTGCTTTGGTTCAGGGAAGAAATATTAATAACATGGATGTTTGTACAGTTGTTTTAATTTGTATATAACACAACAAACATTAGACATGACATACAACTATTTCAGTTTACAGCTTTTCATACTGTTATTTTATAACGTGTCTTTTTTTTCATTGTGATGTACATTACACTGTGTAAACAGAATATCCTCATTCTTTGAGGAACAGGAAACGTAAAGGGAGACCAAAGGGGACAAAGTGCTAACGCGGGAAGCAGGGGAAATGTGCAACTGAGAAATGAAAACCAAATAAGCAAAACAGGAGTCAATGTTTGTGATTGAACTGTAAGAATCTGACAAGAAAAGGACATTTACACCTCCACAAAGTGAAATATAAGCCATCACGAATGGCTAAATGGAAGAAATCTTGATTGTAGTGGGCTGAAATGAAGCGGTTATTGGATAAAAGTGGTAGTTTGTATCTGTACTGGATGAGATGATGATGCTGAACCAAAGAAACAGTGAGGCCTGAAGAAAATAAAATCTCCACCATCACATTTTTCAGGATGATGATGCATCTTGCTACAAAGTAGAGATTTAAGATACATTGTGCAAAGTGAAGAAGAAGCCGATCTGTCCATTAGTGTATTACAAATTCCAGCCTGAGTGATGGAGAATATCCCATGTCCTCACAGAAAAGCAGAAAAACAACAGATTACTAAGAGGGATGATTTTCATTTATTTAAAATGTATTTTTACTTTTCTAAAGGTGAAAAAAATACTCAATTATTATTTTATTTGTTTTGTAAAGCTAGAATGCTCACATTTTATTATTATTATTTTTAATTAAACATCTTAATAAATGTCCTCCAAAAATGATGGCTCTAAAAAAAACTAATTTCTGCTGTTTGGGATCATAAATAGGTGGAAAACCAGCTAATTTAAATTGAATAATCAGATTATATTCAGTAAAGTAAAAGGGAAATAATGTCCCTTTTGGTGCTTTTTCTTCATGCAGTGTTTAGATATGTACTGGATAATATTTGATAAAATGAAGCAGGAAAAAAACACATTAGCTATAATTGCTAACTAGCAGTTCTGCCTTATTGAAGAGCAGCTTTACTTCTGTTGCTTTCTACATTTCTAATATTCTCTTTTTGTTTTCTGATTTAATACTTCCCTGGTTTAAATAAATACCTATCTGGTCTGAAACTGTTATGTAGACAAGACCGTCGGGGGAATTGTAAGGACTTTCCCAGATTTGATCTGCTAGCATTAGCGTTTAGTGAGCGGAAGATGCAGTAAATCTTTCTCAAGTGAACTTCCTCAAGTGGGAGTTGCAGTATCGATACTTCTAAGGGGGAAGGAGTGTATGATGAGTCTGTGGTGCAGCTTTACCTTCAAATGGGATTAAAATAGTATTGATGTAATATACAGCAAATGCAAAGCCTGACCTGCTGCCAGGTTTATTAAAGTGAAGTCAGCTGTGTCCTAGAAGCAAAAATTTAGACATTTTTAACCCTTTTAAGGTCAAATAGATACATAGTGTTGTAAATATGAGGATTTGACACTTTACATCTGAACCTCCTCAGTTGAATCAGAGCAGCAGGGATGTACGAACTCTCCCCCGGATCTCTCTTGTATCTGCCGTCTCGTGCTTCCAGTCACCCAAATCTGGTGATGGAGGAAGCATAAACAAGCAAGTAAATTAATACCTCTTCTTTTCTAATAAAGGTTTTAACGTATATTTTATTATTTTGATATTCTGCTCGTCTGTTCTCTGTGAAAGCGTCTGACATGAGGATTAGTGGTAGAATTGACTCGGAGTATCGGCTGTATGGATGGATGATGATTTGATTTAAAGCCACGTGGTTGGTGTTCTCCATCTTCGTCATATTTGTGTGTGTGTGTGTGTGTGTGAGACTGTGTGTGTGTGTGTGTGTGTGGTGACTCATCAAAATCTCCCACTCAGCTTTAAGCTGAAGGCCAAGCAGAAGCTTGTTGATTCATCCTCATCTGCGTCTTCATCTGCTTTGGTGTGTCACATGTGATGCGGCAGCTCTCTGAGAGTGTGTGTGTGTGTGTGTGTGTGTGTGTGTGTGTGTGTGTGTGTGTGTGTGTCAGGGTGTAACGTATATAATGAGGAAGAGAATGTCTGTATTGGGTTATTATAAATGCAGCTATAATACTTCCGCCTCATTTTGACTCGATCTGTACACAGTTTACTGTTTGTCGATATGAATTGAATCCCTATAAAAACAAAGTAAAGTTAGAAAATTGTGAACATTTAAAAAGTTTTTGGTTCAAAATGAATTAATTGAACATCCATTTAGACAACATTAGGCTTATGTGCAAACACAGGAGGTTATTAGATAAGCTGCAAAGCATCTCTAAACTTCTTAACTCAAATATAAAATTAAAGACTTTCAGTTTCACAAACATCAATCAATCAAACATACAATGCTGAGGCGGTGCAGAAACTCAGTGGTCTGACACTGCTGGCTCTCATGCCACAGTCTGTTTAATTATGTATGAGTGCAGAGGAGAACAGGCTCAGAAACAAAAGTGAAACCTGTGTGTGTGTGTATGAGTGTGTTCTTGCTGCTGGACATGAACACCAGATGATTCTCTCAGGTTCGATCTTCGCTGCATTTTCTTCTGTATTTCTTGATGACGCGACTTCGAGAGCCTGTTCCTCTGCTGTTGGGTTGTTTTAGACTCTTCTTTGTCCTCCATTTGTTCAGTTTCCTCCTACGTTTTAAGGACATGTTGCATACTATGCTAACAAAAGCCTAATTTTCAGCCAACAGCTTGTTAAAAATCACCTTGTTAATGCAGAAATACATTTCCTGTGAAACTGCACTATTTTTTATTAATGCCTGACACACATTGACATTGTGCTTTAAGTTCCTTCTTTTATATGCCATTTGTCCATATGGTAACTACCTGGTAACGATGTTTCTTGCTCTCAAGTGCTTGGAATTACAAGACAACTTGAATGCAAAATGTTAAGGATCTTCTTCAGGTTGTCAGCGACAGCTTTGTATGCAGTCTCCTAAAGGCTGTCCTCGTTTTGTGGCAACGCTCCTTCTTTGTAATGCTTCACCAAAAGGCAGCTTTATGTTTTTTTCTGAAGCCACTAAGGAAAGCAGTTCATGTCTTCACCAGCTGTGGTGTTTGCAGGCGATGTCACACAGCAGGAAGCTGCAGAATATGTCTGACTTTCTTCTTCATTTGGCTCAGATACTGTGCAAATTCCTAAATATTTCACATTTACAACCAAGTGCCCACACTTTCCAAATCACGTCCATAATAAGCAGCTACAAACATTAGATGGAAAATTCATTCTAAAAGGATGCAACGTTGACAGAAAGACTTTGCAAGATCTTCAGGAAAACAAGGGGGAAACATCAATAAAGACCAGTTTTAGGGTGTCTTCACATCAGGATTGCCGGGGACTCTTGTTTGATCGTGCAGGGGCGATAATCCCCAATCAGCTAGTCACCAAGAACAAGCAGGAAGAGGAAGATATCTAAATTATAATATTGCATTTCAGATGAGTTGGATCAGATTTCTATGGTTGTGTAAACTGGATCAATGTTGTACTTTTAAAACAAATCAGTCTTCCTCCATGCTGCCACCGTAATGGTGTACACAGTGCTCTTATTCCTCCAGCTTGTGAGGCTGAACATGAAGCATGTAGTGAGGAAACGGTTAATCACACGAGGAAACGAGAAGCAGCGAGCTGTCACAGCGACCGGTGAAGTAAAGGGTGAGGAGGAGGAGGAGAGCTGGCGGCAGCTGCAGTGTGCCTCGTGACAGCGTCTGCAGCGTGAGTTTGTTTACACCCAGCGACTGCAGCGTGAGTTTACAGTGAGTTCATGTGTGTATAAACGCAGGCTGGTAATCTGTTAGAAACACTGATTGCTGGTTTATGTGTGAAGGGAGACATTCTGGTTGGGGGATCTGAGAGGAAATGCACCATCACGCTGTTAGCTGATGGGTCTTTTCACACCTCGCTGCTCTTCTGCTGCACTGTAGTAGACACAGCAACCTGAGGAAATGATTACAAACCGCTGCACTAAGGAGAGAAAGCTGACTAGACAGTGATGTGTATGACTAGCATGCTAACACAAGGTAACAGTGATGCTGTTCAATCTGTGCTCAGGTGAGCCAAGATGCATGTCTACACTGGATGTTAACATCCACCTACTGACCTGTATTAGCCTCTCATCTTACAGAGAATTTCTGTCATCAGGGAGAATTCCTGCAGGTAATGGAGTCTGACTTCTTTATGTAAATATTTTATGTACAAGGGCCAGAAGTTGTGTGGTAATGTTTTTAAGTCAGCATAATCTGAGAGCGAGTAGTTATGGTGCAATTAAACAAGAAGAATAAAATATATGATGTTATAACTAGATCATACTTGATGTTATTGTAAGTTAGCTTGCTTAATCCTTGCTTAGTTTTGTTTTATTAAACACAAAGATAATGGTACTTTAGGGAGCTTGAAGGTCAACGCAGCAAACGCAACACCCTGAAATTTAAATGTAAAGTACCACTAACCTCATCACAAAGTCCTCAAGGCTGTTATTGTCTCACCACAATAAGCCAGCGAGGACGTGTCAGGACTCATTAGTTTGCTTATCATGATGGGCTCGGTGTTGAAGACGCCATCACCTGCTTCAGGGAGCTCAGATCAGGCAGGGGAATATCGGATATGGAGAGGATGAAATTTACTGGACCTGGGCGGGGACTTGCTGTTGCTGCCCCTTAAATACGATGATGGGGACAGATCGGATCAGAACGGATGCAGCAGAAGTTGCTGAAAAGATCATTTTTAAACCTCCTGCACGATGTAGCGAGGAAACAACAGTGTGTTCAGTCAGAGGCTCCTTCAGGTTCAGTGTAAATAACGTGTAGCATATGAGGACATCCCTGTTGGCAGTGATACCCTGACCAGTTCAGGATCACAGGAGGCTGGAGCTTTTCCCAGTTATTTCCTGAGGAGATCCTTACTTATTTGTCCTTCCTGACTTCATATGATGAATATAACTCTAGCTTTAAAATTCAGGACGTTAGGACATAGAAGTTTACATCTGCTGAATGTAAAGTTATAAACTGGGTAATTTTTCTCCTTTTAAGGTTTTCTCGTTAATGTAACCACAAGCTTCTCAGTCATTTCTTTGAAAGGAAGTTATTTCTAAGAAAAGGCTGCTGGGAAGTGGTGTGTTTTAATGTTTTGAGAGGACAACGTGTCTTTATTAAGACAGTTTAAAGTTCTACAGCAAAGGGTTGAATTGTTTGTAAGTTAAATTTAAGCAAAAGTTGCTGCAAAGTTTCTAATATAAGTTTATGTTTCCAGCTTTGTGTAGTCTGGTGCTTCATCCTCTGCATTCAGCTGTGTTTCCACATTTCTGGTATTTTTCTTCTAAATGTTTATGGTAATGTGATGTGATGCTTCACACAAATCACCCACAAATGGAGATGTTGCCACAGTAACAGCAAGCGAGGCTAAAGTCAGCAGGAGGCGGTCAGACCCGATGTTCAAGGTTACATTTCCCTTTTAGTGCAGCTGATTAGGAATGTTTACGTCATGAATATGTGGTGAGTATGTTTTGTCCTAACTCAGAAATGACCTCTGATTAAGTAGCTGGAGGTGTGACGGGAAGGGCTCGGAGCAAGGGGGTGAAACCCAAATACATCTTTGTTTCTTTGAGCGTGTAGCTCATTTTCATGTGAAAGGACCACAGCTGGCCTGTTCCCTCTAAAGAAATGATTCATCCTTTATTCCAATGCTGATCCCTGAGGGTCTGCCCATGACACAGATGATGTCTGCTGTCTGTTTTCCAGTTTGGATTTTACGCTCAGAAGTAGCAGCTAAATCTGTAATAGTGACCTAAACGTGATTATGTGTTATTAGATTTCAGCAATTGTTTTCCATTTTAAATCAAATCAAGCCTTTTTTTTTCCAAAGCACTTTTCATGAGGCAACACAAAGTGCTTTATGCGATTTAAAGCCTAAAATAAAACAAGCCTTTACACACAAATAGATAGCATAGTGGTTTAAAACACTCACACAGGCATACACACACTCACAAAGACGGGGAACATAAAAAGGTGGGTTTGAGCCACAACAGTCTCAGAGGGTCTCTGGCAGGCTGCAGGGTTGTAATAACAAAACAAGACCTCACCATATGTTTTAGTTCTGACCTTAGGAACTATTTAAAGGCCGGTACCAGGGTTCACAAGGGCTCATAATTCAAAAGCCCAAGACCATTAAGACTTTCAAAACCATTAAAAGACCCTAAAATCTAGCCCATTAGTCACGGGGAGCCAATGCACTGGTGTAATGTGTTCCCTGGTCCTCGTCAGAACTCGTGCTGCTGAATTTTGATGCAATTATAAGCTTGAAATAGAGTTTTTGGGATGACCAGAAGGCAGGGCATTATAGTAATTTAATCTACTAGAAATACAAGCATGCATCAACACCTCTGCACTGGTAAGAGACAGAAATGGGCGGACTCTAATGGGCGATGTTTTTTTAGTTGATTAAATCCTGTCTTTGTTATAGCAACACACCTGCAGCCTGTCTTTGTTTTTAATGTTTGGAATAAAATTCATCTCAGAGTCAAAGAGAGCACCCAGATTCAGATGTTATAAATGTTTTCCTGGTTAAGCTGTAAAAAGTTATCTACCATCCAGGACTTTTTAAACTGAATTTCAGATATAAAGTGGCTCTAAATCATCAGAATACACGGCGATGTAAAGCTGCGTATCATCAGCATAGCTGTGGAAGTCAGTGCTGTGTCTCCTGATGACATGCCCAAGAGGTAACATATATAGATTAATAAATACTGGCTCTAAGGTTGGACCCTGGAGAACCCTACTTTTTATTTTATGGGTCCTTGAAAAACATGTATCCATGTTTACAAAATAAATCAATTAAATAGGAGTAAAAATAATTTAAGAACAGTAACTAATAGACCCACCAGACTTTTGAGTCTTTTAATTAAATGTGGTGATTACTGTGTCGAATGCAGCACTAACATCCAGTAGAACCACAGCAAACAGATATTTATCTTAAAATGCAGTTTTTATTCAAAAACTCCTGTGAAATTATTTTACACAGATGGATACAGATCTGTTTATCTAGAATGTTTGGATCTAGACCAGGGGTGTCAAACTCATATCACATCGCGGGCCGCATGCGGCCTAGGGAAAGGTCAAGTGGGCCGGACCATTAAAATTATACCATAGATACTGATAAAATTTGTCCAGACCTACAAAGGCAAATTTGCCCTTCAAATCTGCATCACACTGCAAATCAATTATTTCTAGCTGGATTTCAACCGGCAGATCAGAAGCTTTAACTGTGAAAGGTGAGCGAAAAACAGAAAATTCAGTCTCTAGTTCACCAAATACCTGAAAACGTTTCTCAAACTCCTGCAGTAGTCCTGCAATCTGGTCTTTGTACCGTTTCACGTCCGCATCAGGTCTGGTCACACACACAGCTCTCAGACAGGGAAACGATCTCTTCCATTAAGAGCTTGTACTTTGTCTTTGAACGTTGTCGCGACACCTGCTTTCTTTCCGACCATGGATGGCGCGCCGTCTGTAGCCAGGCTGACAGCGCGGGACCAGTCCACTCCAATTCTGTCCAGTGCAGCAACGACAGAGCCGAAAATGTCCTCGGCTGTTGTGGTGTCCATCATTGGCACCAACTCAAGAAACTCTTCAGTAACAGTCAATGTCTCATCAACTCCTCGAATAAATATGGCTAGTTGGGCCACGTCTGTGATGTCAGTGCTCTCATCAATTGCAACGGAAAATGCAATAAATGACCTGACTCTCTGTCTAAATCTGCCGATAGTTCCGAAATCCTCTCTGCTATAGTATTCCTCATCAGGCTAATATTGGCAAAAGCTTGTCACTTCTCGGGACACACAAGTTCAGCCGCCTTCATTATGAATCGTTTGACAAAGTCACCGTCGGAATACGGCTTCAATGCTAATGCTATTTTGTTAGCAATTATGTAGCTGGCTTTTACCGCTGCTTCACTGAATTCTCGGCTCTGCATGAAAGTTGACTGTTGTTTCCTCAGACCCGCCAGCAATTCGTTGATCTTATCTCTTCTCTGTTGTTCTTGCAAACCGTCATATTTTTCGCTGTGATGAGTCTCGTAGTGGCGCCAAATATTATAATCCTTCAATACCGAAACTTGTTGCAAACACACCAAGCACAAACTCTGAGCTTGCTGATGAAGGAACTCCAAATGCTGGACATTGGCGGATGGCGCATTGCTACCGCCTGCTATCTGTCTCAGTGAGGCGTCTTATCTTCTACTCTGATAGGAACAGTGCGCCCTCTAGCGGAATATTCATGAATAGCAGCTAATTAAAAATACTTATTTAATGTCTTTTACGCATTTATTTCCACTTTTAAATTATCCGGCGGGCCTGATCCAACCGGTTCCGGCCCGCTGGGCCGTATGTTTGACACCCCTGTTCTAGAGGAACATTTTCTGCATTTTTCTCCTGATGATATAGAATGCATGTTAAACACTGGCCCTCAGAGGCCACTGTCCCACAGGTATAAGGTGATTAACTGCTCCAACATACTTGATTCAAATAAATGAATCCAACAGCTTGTTGTCAAATTCTGTCTAATTACCCATTCATTTGTGTCAGGTGTGCTGAAGCAGGAAAACATCTCAAATTTGCAGGACAGTGGCTGGAGGACCTCGCCTTAAACCTTCTCTAGAACTTCTATCTCCTCATGTAATCCCAATTTTGACTTGGTTATGTTGGGATTGAGTCTATATTAGGTATTTGGTTATGACCCACCATCTTTGGTTTGTCTTGGCATTATTTTCCTGGGTAGAATTGCTTGGGTGGATCATGGCTAAATGTGATGCACGTCAGAGCTGGGAGTGTTTAAGCCTACAAAACTTTTGCTATGACAGAGTTTAATCTCTCTGGGCAGCTTCCTTTCCTCCAGACAACAACCACAAAGTCTTAGATTTTTTTTTGCATCATTGTACATATACTCACACACACACAGACATACTTAAAATCATCCACGCCAGATTTTTTGCATTTGCATTCTGACTGGTTTCGGTTGGCTCCTGAATGGGAATGAGGATCAAAAACCAGTTCCATTCAGGAGTGCTGAAATCATATGCAACTGGGCTTATTAATGCTTGCATCTGTTGCTGAAAAGTGCTGGTCAACTCACTGACTACAAATAAAAAATGTGACACATGTCCGTCTATTATATAGTGATAGTAACAGATCAAGGGCTGCACGGTGGCGCGGTTGGTTAGCACTTTGGCCTCACAGCAGGAAGATTGCCGGTTCAAGCCCCGGCTGGGGCGGGGGTCGAGCTGGGAATCTTTCTGTGTGGAGTTTGCATGTTCTCCCTGTGTTAGCGTGGATTTTCTTCGGGTACTCCGGCTTCCTCCCACAGTCCAAAGACATGCACCTTGGGGATAGGCTGATTGGAGACTCTAAATTG
>JBAMHV010057390.1:0-10428 GCA_037177535.1 Pseudomugil gertrudae
GCTCGTCTTGTAAAACATATATTATGCAGCAAAACGAAGACTAGTGCCCCCTGTGGTCACAGATTCTGATGGGTCACGGATTTTGTTACAACACCTGTTTTTGCTTTTCGCACAGTCACACGCTAGCAAGTGGCTTTAAACACAGCAGTTAAAAAAACCTCTTTAAACAAAGTATCTCGATAAACATTCACCTACAGTATACAACAAAAAAACTATACTACAGTTCTAAAACATTTTAACTTCCTTAAAAGAAGATTTTGATGTCCAAACAGCACATTAGCGTCTCACCGCGCTATGCTAACTTTTTACTACAGGATCTTAGAAAGGACAAACCAAATGCAAACTTTAGATATATGATCCATTTTATTTAATTACATTGAATAATATTAAGCTAACCTGGGTTTATTAGACTTTTTAGACTCAATCAGATATAAAAAGAACTGGTTTAAACTGGATCATACTGAATTTGACTGAAGTAAACTGAATTGAACTGGATTAAGATGAATTATGTTGAAACTACTTCATTTTGCAAATTAGATTTTATTTCATTTCCTTTTTTTTCACTAAGCTTTTCAGTTGAAGTAGCACATGTAGCATAAAATCTAAGTAAACTTCTGTTTATTCATCACAGCAGCGCACAGGGGTTTATTTTCGGTGTCCTATTCTAAATTTATCTTCTCATTCACAAAGCGTTTGCATATTTATCCATGACGACAGAAACATGTGTGTGATGGTTGGAAAATGCCTTTCGTGCCTCCAGCTGGTGTCACCACATTCCTGAAGGGAAGTCCTTTTTGTCTGACTGACGTATCTGTTAACACCAGCATTTTTATGTTGCAGGTAAACTAAACGCTGCTGTTTCATACGCAGACATCACCATCACACAGGAAGCGACGCCTCAGAGGCTCAGAGGTAACAATGAGCAATGAAAGGTCATGTTTATTTATTAAACAGCTAAACTCGCGTTAGTTACCACTGCCAAAAGACATGCATGATAGGTTCATTGGTCACTCTGGCAGAGCTGAAAGGGTCCTGTTTTACACTACATTCATTTCCCAGGGCTGTGTGTGTGTGTGTGTGTGAGGGGGGGCGTTTAAAACACATTGTGGTTATTTAAAGAAGCATCAGGTTGAAAGCAGAACTCATCAAAACAAAATAGGAGAAGATGAGATGCATGGTAGGAGGGAAAGGATTGATGGAGATCACGGTAAAGTCGGTTTTACAGCTAAGTTCACACATATTTCGTGTGTTGCTAAAAGTATCACTGACAGTTTTATCTGACTTCCTCATGATGATGTTTCAGCACCAGAGAAGTTTATTTTGCCTTTAAGAAGTTTCAGATGCACGGTGTGTTCTGCCTGATCTAAACATGCAGCTATTTGAGCCAAAACAACAACAAAAGTAGTACTGTGTTGTTTACATTCACGTGTATAAGTCACCATCTGGAAACTCACACTCAGAATATTCCAGACACAGATATTCCACGTCGTTTCCTGGACATATTCCAAAGGAAATAAAAGTTCTTTAATGTTTATAAACTCACACGTGACGCTCTGGTTGTGCTGCAAACGTATCCTGTGGTTTCCCCAATATTTCCTTCTTCCTGCTGTGTAATGGTTAATCTGTCTGGAAAAACCAACTGTCTCACCTGCTGGAGTCTCAGAAGGTCCAGTAAGACCAGCATGGAGGAGCAAAGCCAACATGGCAGCAGCAGCGATGAGCTCTATGGCCAGCAGGTGGGATCAGCTGGTTATGAAGATGTGATTCCTCTTCGCTGAGCCTCCCAGAGCTAAAAACCCTCCAGGTGGAAAAATATAGAAACTCTGAGCTGCAGAGTGAAACTAAATAGCTGCTTCTGTCCTGAAGGGGAAGCACGGTGAAAGTGGTGACTTGATGACATCGTGCCATTATAAGTGATGCTTTACTGAAATTAAAGTTATTTTATATGATTTTAAGCTGGTTTATTGTTATTAGATGTTGATGTTTGTGTGTTTTTTTAGAGATGGGAGCCGAACCGACCTTCTACTCGACGCTCAAACTGGACATGAGCTGACACAACGCGAGCACATTTACAGGATACGAGGCTGTAAATAAACAAATTTACATCATTTTTAAGACGTTTTTCTCCAACTGAAGGTCTGCGGTAACATTTCTTTCATGTGGAGTGTTAGCATCTTCTTCCTGTGGATGCGAGGGATCTCTAACTCCCACCGTGCCATTGAGCCACGTCTGTGTGATGCACGAGCCACCTGTCCAGGTGTACCTGCTAATGCTAATGCTAATTTTTAAACAGGTTCCCGCTGTATGGCCAGTAATGAATGATTCTTGTAGAATATTCCAGTTGCATACGTTTCTTCGCGGTTAATGATGAACGCTTTCTGAGACGCTTTGCGAGGACTTTAATCTCTGTTCAATTTATTTTGGTTTAAGTTGTTTTTCTGAATTGTCTGCACCTACTGTTGGGATCTGTTGCTTTATTATTCAAACAATAATTAGTTTTTGCTTCAGGCACTTCCTCTACGGTGAATAATTCCCACGCTCCATGCAGGCTCGTGCTGTCATGAGTATCACGAGTATCACGAGTCATTGCGAAAGCGATCTGATTGGTGAGGGACTGAGTCATGTAGTCAGCAGTGAATTAAAGATAAATAAACAGTTTTGGGACTGAATGTTGTGTAAAAACTGAGGTTAATGTGCAGATGATGAATGACGAGCTCAGCAAATTTAATAAAAAACATTAACCCTTAATGGTAGAGGTCATTTTGCAGTGACTGTGATGATTTTCTTGAACAAATAATAGAAATAAACCTACCTAAAGCATCTTTACCACTCTGTTTTGGTATGTAAAACCCAAACTACATGTTTGTTCTCGCTCCACTGTTTCACATCTACATCAGTTCACTGTCATGATGATGTTATTAAAGGTGAAACAGTCAGCGGTATGGATGCATTCTGACTTACATAAGTCAGAGTACAGAGCAGTAAAATGAGGGTAGAATCTGATCGTTGCATTATGATCAATGCCTTTTCATGCATGTGTTGTTGCTGCCAGGAGGTCCTTGATGTTTTCCAGAAGGTCACTAATGTGTTTGCATGTTGCTACGATTGTTTCTCAGACAACTAAAACAAAATTAACGGACTGAAACAAGCCAAGACGTATCCAAGTAACTCAGGTACACACTGATCTGTGACCTTAACTAAAACATACACCCTGTTGTTACAACACACACATTTATGTATATATATATATATATATATATATATTGTTTGTATTTATTTATTATTAAAATGACTTACATCTATGTTGTTTTAAACAGACATTTAATGGTTTAAATTGGTATCACATTTCTACCACATCATCCTTTTAGGACTTTGGTTCATCTCTCTGATATTTCACGTGAAATTTAGTCATAACTTTGTGACTCAGCAGCAGTTTCTCGCGCATGACGTCACATGGTATCACAGTGTAGGAGGACAGCTGACATCTGTGTGTTTCACACACATCAGGTACAGTAAGCTACAGCTAATTAGATCAACAGCGTCGGTACTTTTGCCAGATATTTCCGAACCCACAAAGCGAAACTCAGGGCGGACTCAAGCTAACTCTGCTTCGTACTTTTAGCTTTTCGTGAAGGTTTTTAATCCAGCCGCACCTTTCGGTGTTTTTTCCTGGAACTTCGCACGTAAAATCCACTATAAAATGTTAATTATTCCATTTTGTGATTAAAAAAGCGTGTAAATTATGTTAGCGGACTTCCCTGTTGAAGCCTGATGTAAACAGTGACAACCGGCTGTCGGTCTCTCGACCAATAAGATGCTCCGGATTCTTCTTCGTTTGTTTTTATCACGTGACATCCACTCCGAGCACCCAAAGATCAGCGTGAGGTGAAATAGTTATCTTCCAGTGTACAGTAAAGGCCACAACTGGGAAATAAGGATTTTTTTATTAATACCTTTATTAAACAATAAGTACTTACAGATTGAAGCAGGAATCTTCACTTTGCAAATGTACAAACATGTGTATGTGTTGGTCAAGGCACTAAAACATCATAAACAAAGATACCAACATGTACAATGTTATGTTGAATGATACATTCATAAAAATAAATAAATGAAAAAATAACCAAACAGGAAGACCATTCTGTACTTGAGACTTGAGAGTTGTTCATTAATTTCTAACCATGTGAAAATGATGCTTAATGACTTGTTACTTTAAACCTGGAGACATAATCAATTCATTCATTTAAAATATCAAAACAACTGTGACAAATTATTACAGATTTTTGGTATTGTTCCATGTTTTTCTGCCAGTAATAATAGTGAGGAGTACAAGATTTTAAGTTAATTTTTGAAACAATATATTGAAGGTCTTTGATTTTTTTTCATTTACTTGTTTGAAAATGATACTTTCTCATGGGAAATAAGAAATAGTACGCAGGAAGAGCAGACAGGTCCACCCGGAAGTGTGAGCCGTGTGTGTGGCCCTCTGTCTGAGTCCAGGCAGAAAACAGGAATGGCACAAGTGACAGAGGTGAGGGTTAATATATATATATATATATATATATATATATATATACATATAGCCAATCCCAGCTCACAATGGGAGAGAGGCGGGGTACACCCTGGACAGGTTGCCAGTCCATCACAGGACCAACGCAGAGAGACAAACAAACATTCACACACCCAGAGACAATTCGGAGTTATCATGAACCTTAACACACACACCTCTTCAGAGGGTGGGGGGAACATGCAAACTCTACACAGACTGTTCAAATCCCCCCAGCTGAGGCTCAAACCAGCAACCACAATGGTAACCACTATTCCACCGTGCGGCCATACAAGGTTCATCAGTACAGAAAATGAGAGACAAAGAGTGTGTGGGAGACAGCTTTGTTCATCACATCCACCTCTTTATGTATCTAATAAAAAAATGACACACATGCTGATTTTCATTAAATTTTATTTATTTATGGTTAAAGGCTGTCGACAGAAACCAGAACATGCAACATGAGGCAGGTTTCATCCTCCCCTAACACCAGCAGCTTTTATTTTATTCAGAAACACTTCAATCAGATTCAGATCTTGTAAGAATTGTGTTAATAAAGCTCATTTCTTCAATATGTAAACATTTAACTGATTTTGTAAGAGGGCATTGTGTCCTCTTCCACACATGCTCGTCCAATTCGTGGGTTTGAGCCAACCACAACACATGATGCGTATTTAGCTCAACGGTTACAAGGTCAGTGGGGTGAACAGTAAAACCAACTCCCTAAAATATGTTGTAAATATTACATAGTCAGACTAATGTATAAACCAACCATATTAACATAACTTAATGTCTGCTTAAAGGGGACATACTGTGCAAAAATCCACTTTTTTAGCCATTAAATACATGTTTTTGTGCACATGGAAACATGGTAAAAAACCTTCATTAGACTTACTACTGCCACTTGATTGTCAGAAAGTTAAATAGATTGACCTTGTAAATATCTGAATCACCTTAAATCTCATTGAGTCTGTGAGCATTTTTCTGCTCTCCCACCTCTCTGTCCGGTTCTGGTGAAAACACTTTATCTTCTCATACAGATCCACCATCAGCATTTCCTCCACGGCGGACAAAGAGCGTCTTTTATTTAACATTTCCTCATTTCATCCACCTTCTCTTCATTCATTCATCCACCTCCACATGTCAGACACAAGTCGGGCTCTGACAGTTTGTGCTGGATTAACAAAAAGGCTTATATCCATTCGTGGAGTCTCTTTATTGAGCAAGTTTATGGATACCCTGCAGCTGGTTTATGTTGCTGGTATTCAGCGGCCACCTCCTTTCCTTTGAAAAGCTGTGGCAGACACATCTGGAGAACATCTGTAATGCACAATGTTCAGAGAAAAGAGTAAAAACAATCTCTCAGTATCAGTATTACTAAATAAAACTAATTACAGTGTAATTCGTACCAGGTCTTTATTAATGTAAATGAGAATATATTACAAGTCAGTTCTACTAAGTTCTTGGGGATCCACATTGATAAGTTTCTTAATTTTAAAAACCATATTCAGTACTTAATATCAGTCTTTTCTAAATACATCGGACTATTTTTGTAAAAATAAGACCTCATCTTCCACTAGATGTCCCTCTCACCCTGTATAAAACTTTGTTTGAGCCTCATCTCACCTATTGTAATGTCATATGGTGCAATATGTTTCCAAGTTACCTAAAGAAACTTGAAAATTTACAAAAGAAAACATTGCAAACGCTGTCCTGGTCCAGTTTTAATGCTTCTTCTCGCCCCCTGTTTCATCCGTTTGGTCTTCTTTGACTTACTGAGTTGAATATTTTTCATAAAGCATGCATGATGTATCATACTGTTAATACAATTAATACCAGGATGTCTGAGCTCATCCCAATTTGGACTCCTCTCCATGCTCATGATACTAGGAATACATTTCTTATTAATGGTAAAAAAAAAAAAAAAAAAGACATAAAGTCGGAGCGTTGCATGTCGGGACCCACACATCTGAAATGAGTTCGATGAAAAATTGAAAGTGTTGAAATCCATCTCCACATTTAGAAAAAGTTAAAGAATAATCTGATCATCTAATTAAATTATTCGGTTATTCTGTACTTAGACCTCCTTCTAAAGCTTCCATTGGAGTTTAAATTCACACATCTGAATCCTATGAAATGTGATAAATTTGTAAATATGTGTGTGTGTGAAGAAAGAAAGACAGAAAGAATAAAGAAAGAAAGTAAAAAAGAAAAAAGGAAGAAAAGAGAAAAGAAAGAAAAACAGAAAGACTAAATTTGACTGTTAAAGTGAAACTGAAAGACTTACTGCTCATCTGTGGAGTCTTTTTTTAAGACACCAACCAGCGACTGCAAGCCCAATCACCACGACAATCACTGCAGCAGCAATAAATCCTCTTCTAGCTAAAATGATGGAAACAGAATAAAAGCATCACTAGAATGACGTGGATGTGGCTTTGTCCCAGTTATGCATGTTCCAGTATGAGGCGATAACCTGCAGGTTGTTATTACAGGAAAATCTGCAAGGTTTATTATTTACATGCACATGTTTGTAACGATCGGCTCAAAATGATACTTGAACCCTTTTTCACCTTCAGCTTTTGTATCCATTACTGCTGTCGAGAGGAGTGTGGGCTGTGCCGGCATCTCCGCTGTGTTGGATTTAACAAGCTTTGGTTCTGGAGAGAATCATCACAACATAAATGACTAAATAAGAATATGAAGAGCAGAAAATACTTTGTTTAGGAGAAAAACTGATATGTCAAAGAAAGGATCAGATTCTTTATTGAGTAAAGCTTTGTGGTTTTTCAGGGGCTAAAAAAACAACAAAAACAAAACAAAACTCACTAAGAATGAATCTGATTGTCGTGGTCCTCTCCCTGCTTGTGGGAGGAAACATCTGTATCTTCCTTCATCAGCTGGCCTTACGTTCGTGATCTTGAGCGATACATTGGAGTTTTTTAGCTCATCTTTGAAGAGTGACGTCCTCCCAGCGTACAGCGGCACCTTCATGTCTTCCATATCCTGGTTTTTGTCGTAACGGTGCACGTACCTGTACTCGCTCAGAGGATCTCCTGGGTCAGATGGGGCATCAGGCCTCCACCACTCCACTGACAACTCCTTTTCGTTGACCGGAGGCTCAACGTGGCATGGCAGGACAACATCATCACC
This sequence comes from Pseudomugil gertrudae, assembly GCA_037177535.1. Lineage (NCBI taxonomy): Eukaryota > Metazoa > Chordata > Actinopteri > Atheriniformes > Pseudomugilidae > Pseudomugil > Pseudomugil gertrudae. The sequence goes on from JBAMHV010057390.1 coordinate 7,697, forward strand.
CACAGCAGCTACAACTGGCTGAGAGGAACCAATGACCCTTGAAATACCTGCAACACATCAATAAAACATAAACCTTTTTTATTTATTTATGTATTTTAGAACGGAGCCAAACTTTTTAACAATCAGTGGCAAGTTTCTTCTTCCACACAAAAACTTTGTAGCAAAATATTTAAAGGCAGGGAGATGTTTTCTATCCACACCCTGGCATGTGGATAAATGAAATGTTCCAACAATGAAATGTTCCAACAAAAAGATAAATTATCCTGTGATACATACAGGACTGAAAACACATTTGTGTTATTATTTTGTCCTTTCCTCTCAACCCCTCGGAGGTTGGAGCAGTTATTAAGGCAATGAAATGACAGCCAGAGCTTGGCTAAGATGCATCCTCCTTCACTAAATGTACAAATTTGTCAGTATTGTGATACAATTGAACAATAGTTAAGCTATTTTTGTGGATTACTGTAAAAAAATGTGACAAATCAGCCAGAAAATAAGCCTCTCTCGCAGAGATATGCCAAATTCTGATTCTAATACGGCTAAAGTAATGACTTTGCATTAACTCAAGCTAAACTTGACAGGACGACTGGAGGAAAAGGTGGCAGATAACTGTTTTAATTTCGTATGATATCAGACACTAAGTGGAAAGAAGCTGTACGTATGCAGATGCTGCTTTATGGAGCCAGTGTGTTGCAGGATGACTGTTATATTTTCCTTTCTTTAGACATCCTGCCTCATTACACATGCATGCACATTAACACTGATTCAAAAATGAGTGTTAATTAAACTTCTGATATCAAAATCATTCCAGCTGACGTCCCCCAGGTGGAATTTACAGCTTGAGCGGTGTGCAAGCAAATTGGAGTAACAGCAGGGACAGCCAATCACAGAGGAAACTGCAGAGCCAATAGAGGAGCTTGTGGGCGGTAAACAGAACAGGTTTCGACCTGATCTGTCTCTGTACTACAGCGAAACATTGGCCGTGTCTCAATCAGCACACTAATACTTCACACACTATGTTTCAAAGCTTTTACATTGACATTTATGCACTACAGTGCCCAAAGTAGTGTTAGTGCACTGATTGAGACACAGCAACAGATTTTGGACAGTAAAATGTGCAGGGGACGTGTCCTCTGTGTGTCCCCCTTAAAATTAAGTCCATGCTTTAGACGAGGGCCAGTATTCAGCAGTTGTTGCTGTTTACCTGCACTAACACACCTGATGCAAATCAAATAGATCCAACAGCTTCTTGTTAACCTCAATAAATAATTTCTATACTATATACTATACAGTCATGTGGCAGACGCTTTTATGCAAAACAACTTACATATTTTTTTTCATCGGTTGTGTGAAAAACATCCAGATATTCATATCTAATCAATTATCATTTGGCAACCAATAAGTAAAAATAGCTGTTTTCCAGTAATAAAACCAGTCCATCTGTTTACACATGCAGAACAAGCAGTCTGAAGCTGTTATTGTATTTTCTTTCTGCTTACTCGTATCACACAACAAGCCTCATTCTGCAGCAGCAATCTGTCCCGATAGTAGACTGTCAGCTTTAGTAGTAGTATCTACTTACCTGTACGTGTTGGGCCCTGAGTCACAACACTAAAACATGACGACATTGTGCAAAATTCATACATAAAGAAAGAGAAAAGAAAATCAGAGCCCAACGGGCTGAGATGTGAGCCCATCACAAGCTCAGGAGAAAATAACACCCTTTCAGACAAAACGAAAGTAGGAGAATCATAATCACCCAGCAGGTTAAACCAGTTTATGATTTATTTGCAGAACATTTTATCATTCATGTTGCCATGACGACAGAAATGGCTGCAGTCATGCTTCAGGGCTGGTGTCACCACATTCCTCAAGAGAATATCCTGCAGCTATTTGTGCTCAGACACACCTTTTTATGGATGTAAAGATAAAACACTTGATCACTATCTAGATGTTTGACACACTTTAGTTTAGTATCTGTGATGTAAGCGTGACACGTGGAAAGAAGGCGGGAAGTCATTACACCAGTCGCTGCATTTGCTCCTCGTGCATTTCAGGTTATTTTTATGTTGTTTCAGTCTTATATAAATGTCCTAATGGTCTGGTTCCTTCTTATTTATCCGACCAGCTTTTAGATCAGCAGCCCTCACTGGTACCAGCCTTTTAGTTGTTAGAGTCAGAACCAACCAACCAGAACCAACGCTACACCTGCCAGAGAAGCTCAGAGCGGCTTTTCTTTAGGGCCAGTTCACAACAGTGTCACAACTGTTAAGGAAAATCAACAGATTGCATCAAAATGAGCCTGAGCTGGGAGATCCTGTTAACAGGATCCTGTTAACAGGAAGTAAAACCTCCAGCAGAACCCGACTCAGGGAAGGCAGCCATCTGCCCCAGATGATTGGAGAGGACAGAAAAGATAGATAAGCATCGCAACAACAATAACACTGCAGCTGTTATCAGGAAGACCTGCAGTAAGAGGAGAAATAGGTTAATGATGTCATATATTAATACAAGGAAGATAAGGAGCAGAGAGAGGAAAAGCTCAGTTTATTGTCCTGTACAGCGCTTTTCTGCACATCTGTGCACTCAAAGTGACACAATCGCCCTTGTGCTCAATCAAACACTCACCGGTGACGCAGCACTGGGAGAAACTGATGACGCAGCACTGGGAGAAACTGATGACGCAGCACTGGGAGAAACTGATGACGCAGCACTGGGAGAAACTGATGACG
>JBAMHV010057800.1:0-10405 GCA_037177535.1 Pseudomugil gertrudae
TAAAAAAAAGAAAGATAATATTTATTGAAATATGTATTTTTAATTAAGAAATAACGAAAAAGATTTTGATTCTTTATTTTCTATATTTTAATCATTAAAACATAAAAATTACCATTCAATAAAAAGTTTAAAGAAAATTATAATGTTATTTAAGTTATTTTAATTTGAGGCTAAAGAACATTAATATAAATGTATGTTTTTACTACAAAAAGAATAAAACAAATTTTTTCATATTTTTATTAATATTATTATCATTTAAATAGGATTAAAAAATTCAAATAACATAATTTATATAATTAGCTTGTATATGATTATAAACATAAAATTTAATATAAATAAGAAATTCAACTGTTAGTCAAGTAAGTTTTGAGGTAGAAAATCAGCAAACCATTAAGTAAGGATTAAACCAAAATTTGCGAGGGATTTTGTTTTTTTAGTCACAAATTTAAATATGAAAGCAGGGAGGCTAATCTTTAAATTAACATTTAACACGTGATAAATCATAATCTCAAAGTATAAAAAATTATAGTGCATTTTAATCCTAAGGATAGACTTAGGTTGTATAATACTTAAGTGATTAGATAAAATTGAAAATGATGAATAATGGGAGAATTAGATAGGATTTAATATTTATATTGCCTGTATTTATAGTATGATAATCTAAGGTCAAAGAGGGATTTTATGGAGTTGATATAGGTTATAATAATAACTAATATGATTTCATATCTAATTCAACGAAGGTTTATGATAAAGAAAAGAAGGATAAGATAAATTTTGTAAAATTTATAAATTTCATTACATGGGCGTATTCTTTATGATGGTATATTACAGTGGTGGGCGAACTTTTTGGGTGACGGGCCAGTAAAATTAAAATATTATTGACACAGGCCATTAAATTAAAAAAAATATTTCTGCGAGCCAGTCAATAAAAAAAACATTAATTTTTTTTATGAATTTTCTGTTAAAAATACCTCTCTTTATGCATGATTGGCATATAAAATATACGTTGCTATTACTAAAGATGTAGAAAAACATCTTAATTTTAAAAAAATGAATCTAAATTTAATTTTTTGACCATAATTTTTGTGAAAAGGAGTACTTATTTTTTTTTTGAAAAATGCTCTGGGGGCCGGATTCAAACCTCATTCGGGCCGTAGTTCGCCCATCACTGGTATATTACATTGTTGAATTGTATCGTTAAAATTTATAGTCATCTTGAAAAATTGTGGATTTGAACAAATTAATCTAGGTTTTATCATCCATTTACCTTTATATAAAATTTCTAATATTTTGGCTTGTTTGTGTATGAAAAAGTTTTTTTTTTGATAATCTTCTTGAAACGTCTAAAACAGGGGTGTCGACTGGCGGCCCTTCAATACTTTTTTAGCTGCCCGTTTAAAAAAATTATTGTTAAAATTTTTTCAATTACAGTCATTTCTCCCAAAAGTGGCACGCTTTGTTTAAAAAAAAGTTTTTTTGCGGCCCGCGATTAGAAAAGGTTTGAAATTACTGGTCTAAAAGAATTGAGATGGTCGAGATTAAAATTACATATAGTTTATGTTATATTCTTAAAAGTCAAAAATATTGCGCGTATTAGATTGTATATAAATTTTTAGAATATGTCCGAATATTGAATTTCGTTAAAATGGCTGATAATAAGTTGAAAAAATTGTTACGACGGGTTTTCCATTTAACTAAGTATAAAAATTGATGGAATAAATATATTATGTTTGATAAAGGAAAATTACATTGCCGCATACTAGAGTTTTAAAAGATTATCATATAAAATCTTATTTACTTTTTATGTTTAAAATATAACCTAAAAATCTAAAAACAAAAAAAAATTCGGATATTTTGGAACTTTTTTTTGTATGCGCCTAAATTGAAAAAGATTAAACAATAGAACTTTAAAAAATAATGAATTTTAAAAGTATATTGTTTTCAATTGATTTTTTTGCGCAGTATCAAATAAATTAGACGATAGACGTTTTTAGACGATTTTTGCATCCTTTGGTTTTTTGGATAATTTTTTATGAGTATTTTGAAACAAATTAGTGTATTTTGTCATAAATGTCTTGTCTGATTGTTTAAGATATTAATTTTCAAAAGATTTATTGACTAATATTCATAAATTAATTTTAGGTAAAATAAAAAATTTTATTATTATTCTCTAATATATATTTTGATTTCTCTTTGTTTTACTTATATAATGAATCAAGAAATTTTACCGCCTAATTTAATTATTTTAAGATTTTTAAATTTTTAAAGAATCAAATTTTTTAATTTTATGTAAACTATTTAAATAATTATATTTTGCGCCAAAATGTTTAAATTTCTATCCTAATCTCATTTTAAATAGTTGATAAGGCTTTTTATGTTATTTATAAAAACCGCCACGAGTATTTTTTTAAACACTATTACCGGCTATTTATTTGTCTTTTGTTCAATATCGATTAAAAATAATTTGAAAAATTAAGAATCATTGATAAATAATTACCGTTTTCTTGACATTATTTAGTTCCCGAAAAATTTGGTATTTATAAACAACTTCGATCAACTGAAAAATTATGTATCGATAGAAGAACTTCCAGCACATGTATTAAAAAACCTTTGTAATACCAGTAGTATATTCCATGGTACAAGTAATGGTATCCAATCTACGCTATTTGTAAGTTATAATTTACCAGATATTTGATGATTCGATCAGAATAGAATATGCTAGACTTTCTCAAATTACATGGACATTAACCAACATATCGGAACACTTTTACTATCAGGAAATATCAAACGTGTGTTTTATACTAATAGTTTAAACATCATAACCATAAAATCTCAATCCTTACAGAATCTAAGCATCTATATGAATTCCAATTTGAACCATCCGTATCTAAAGAGGTTGAAAAATTACTGATACAACATATAAAAAAACTTGACAATAATAGCGATTTTTCACAAAATAACCAAATTTCTATTGTCTTAGGATCAACTTTGGCTACAGTAAGCGATTAAATTACAGGCCATTAACTTTTATTTAGATACCAAAAAAATAGAATTGACTGAATTTTTAATGATTATAGCCAAAAACTTTGATGTTGAGATTTTAGATAAGGATTCGATTAGAATTTTAAAACATGATATACAAATGATCAGCGATATTTGTGCCAAGTTATCTAAAATGACCTTCTTAACTACATCTGTATGGTGTATTATGTTAGTTTATATCTCAATGTCTTACATTTTACTATATCTCAAAGGATGCTAAAATCTTGATATCTCTAATTCAGCCATTCATTTCTAACTTACCGCTGTATATTTATCTTAACCAGTCTTTGGAAACAACAAGAGACACAATTATTTATCATTGAGGTTATCGATAATCTTATGATTATCTTTTTAACACATGATAATCCATGTATTTTCGAAAAAACGTGGGAAAATTTCAACGAATCGCAGGATTTGGTGAAATATATCACTGAATCCTTTTTCAAGGTTTATATGTATTAAAATTTGATCGGTCTTACTTTTAAGGATAATCCTCAAATTTTAGCAAATATATCATACGCATGTCATAATTTAGTATTAAAAAAATCCCTCGCTTTTTATGTTTTTGCGAAAATGGAGGAAGTTAATAGTATTTTTATAGATTTCTAACACACTTATGGAGGAAGGATGTCTTAGAGCTAAGACCGCCGTTTTTGAGAAAATCGAAAATATACTGAATCTACTTACAATAATTCAAGATTTATACACTAACGAGCGTATGTATAAGTCTTATAGTTGAATCTACAATACCGATTTCCCTCCATATGTTTATTATTTACAGTGTAATTTGTAAAGAACAACTGAAATTTGAGAGTATTTTAGAGAAAATTTGTGATATGTTTCAATCAATATCTGTTATTTTGAATGGTCGGATGGGGTATGACGGGAATATTAATAGTATTAACAGTACGTTTATGGATATAAAAATGATTATTAAGATCAAATGTCGCAAATTTTGGTATATTAGATTACAATCTACTGAATATTGATAACACAAATCAAATTGGATCTATCCAACCAGGATCGTTTTTGATTGATGTGCTACAGACATTGACAGAAGCCACCTGTAAAGTTTTACAAGTTGTTATTTGTAATACAGAATCTGAGATGGTACAGTGATTTCAGTGGTTTGATTAAAAAGTACAGCATTATTAATAGATTTCTTAACTCTAAAAACCACGTTATCAAGGAAATTTCGTTGATTATGTACGGGTGTCTTAATCTAAACCTTGATGACTCGTTAGGGTGTATTTTAGAAATCATATCACATGTAAATTTGGTATTATTAAGTCGTGTACCACTGAAAATTTAAAAATGATCGAAACCGCGCTTTATGTATACAGAAATAAACTGCATCAGATTTTTAGTCACTTGTCGGATTTTAGAATTTCCGACCATCTCATATTTAGAACATTTTGGATATGTATACTTTTATCACTAGTAGGATATTCTTATATAGATAAATAATAAAATTTTAGAGTACTCCTTACAAATACTGTTACAGATTTTTCATTATATAACAAGATCAAAGGTTTATGGGGTAAGAAAATATTTTATAGAATTTAGATTTGATGTTATTAGAATATTTGGGGACTTGGGATAAAAATTTTCAGATACGTGGGTTTTTTAATCGGATTAATTCAGAGTTTTATGAAAATTTTTATTTTTGCTTTTTACTAATTATTTGTCGCGGTATCTTTTAATCCGATTAGGATTAATAGACAAAAAAAGAACATTAAAAAATGTTAGTAAATTTTTATTGGTAAAAACCATGGAGGTTTTTGAAATGGCGCGAGATGGAAATGACATGACTAAAAATGAATTTTTTTATATTTTTTGTAAATTTTATTTTTAAAGGTCGTGTTTGTTGTGGCGCGGAAAATTTGGATTTAGGGGATTATAAAAAGATTAAGGATAAAAAATTTGAGTTAAATAAAAATGAGACGTTTTTTTGTGTTTCGATTATTGTATTGAAATATATAATTAGATGAATTTTATGACGGGAGCATGCGGAGTTCATTCAAAGATATTATTAAAACTAACGCTAAAATTTTTTAAAAATTATGATACCATCCTAAAAAATAATAAATTTAATGAAACGTTTTTATGCAAAAAATTTATGAAAATTTTAATTTTTAAACAATTAAAATCTGATGAAAATAATATAAAATATTTAAACAAATTGATGAATTTTATCTCTGAAACTTTGGAGAATGATTGGTTTTTCAAGATTAAAAATTTAAAATCTAAGGATTCTCAAAACGAAGAATTTTTTATTCATGTAATTATTATTTAACAAGAATTTAACAAGTGGGCAGATTCGAAATGAATTGTCGACTTTTTTTGCGAATTTTAACGAAAATTCTTCATAAGATAGATTTAAATTTAGATTATTTATTTAATTTTAATTTTTGAACTCTAGTTTAATATTTTTAAAATTATTTTTGAACTTTTTAACAATACAATTAATTGAAAGTATTATATCTGGCAAGACTGTAGTTACTCGGTTAATCGGGTTATAGGATTATCAGGCGGTAACATGCGCATTTTATTATTAAAACTTAGAATTTAATTAATTTATTTGAAATAATTTTTTTTACTCGTTTTATTTAAAATAATTTTATAAGAATGGCATATTTTAATTTTTCGAAAGTCTAGTTTCAGATACCAATATTTATAAATTATAATATTTTATTGATTGTTTAAACTGAACAACCTTGAAACTAAATAAAATTAAACATTAATATTTTAAATTTTGATAATGATTTTAAAAATTAAATTTTTGTTTCAGAATATTAAAATTATTCAATGAATTCTTACAAACATATTTAAAACCAATTGTTTTATGATGCAAATAAACAAAAGCAAGACTTTACTATTACGTGTAAATTAATTAACAAAACACGTAGATAATTAAAAGATTAAATTAATGATTTTAACAGATTTAAATAATTTAAAAATAAAATTCACATTTCTAAAAAAATAAAATTGTTCTAAATGAAAAAACAGCTATTCGATTTTGTTTTTCAGGGGGATTGATAACTATAGAAAGAAATAGCTTTGAATATTTATCGGAATGTCGAATAAAAAGGATTCAAATATTAATGATGGTCACATTTGGTGATGCACGAACAATAATAATTATAGGAAAAAATATCAATCAGACGTCTTTTTTGATTCGAAAAATCTAAACATAAAATTAGTCAAGAAAAATTTTTGTTTTAAATCAGTGATGGGAGAACTGAGGCATGAAAGAAGTTTGAATCCGGCCTGCCGAGCGTTTTTCAAAAAAAAATAAGTACTCACTTTCAAAAAAATTATGGTTAAAAATTAAATTAATATTCATTTTTTGAAATTAAGATGTTTTTCTACATTTTTAGTAATATCAACGTATATTTTATATACCAATTATGAACAAAGTGAGGTATTTTCAGCAAAAAATTCATAAAATATGTTTTTTATATTGACTGACCCGCCGCAATAATTTTTTAAATTTATTGCCCCTGTATCAAAAAAGTTCGCCCACCATTGTTTTATATTATATTTTTTCACATAAGATTATTGAAATTACTTAATTGCGATAAAAAAACATAAACAAAATAATATTCCTTTTAGTATTAATAATACTAATTCGTCAAATATTTAATTCAAATTATAAAAGGACACAGGTGGATTGATACAGTGTTTGCATATAGGTCTATATTCTGAAACTACTGCAGAAATCTTAAGAATCATCTTTAAATTAAGAGAGATAGTGGTCGAAGCGAAATTTGGCAGATGAAAATACGAAAGACTTAGGATCGTTGAAGATGTTTGGATCTTTGGAGAATTTCAACGAGAATCTGAAAATTAATCAAGAAAAATTATGATTCATCCTGTACCAAATAGGAAAAAAGAACCATTAATGTCCCTTATCCGCAAATGTATTTTATCTGGTAAGTTAATTAAATTAAAGAAACTAAAATAATTTCGGGTTGATTGGCTGTATATATTGGTTTTGATAATGAAGGATATAATCATCAAGTTGTAATCCACAAGCATAATTTTTTCAATCCTCAATTGGAGCTCAAACCAATCCAATCAAGGCAAACTTGAGATGGTTCAGACAATTTGTGCAAACCACGGGTATAAGAAAATGGTTTTATAGTGGATATCTACCGAATATACATATAAATATTTTTTTTATGTGGAATTAAACAAGAAATGTTTAAAAAATTTTTAATTCATTATGAAGAAGTTTATGGAACACATTCTGAAATTACCTTTGATCAAAGATATTCATTAAACAATGCCTAGAATCTTTCATTCCAAATGATCAATTTTAAGTTTATGTTTATGATAATAGAACAGAGAAGAAAATTAACTGTATACAAATTTAACTGTTACATAAATATTTAATTTAAGTTTAAAAATTTAATTATTTTATTTAAATTTTTAAAATGTATCTTTAAATTTGATATTGTTTAAAAAATAGAAAAAAACATTTTTTGATTTTTGAATTATTATAAGATTTAAATTTAATTTTTTAATTATAGACATTTTTTTTTATTAATTAGTTTACCCGTAATAGTAAAGTCCGTATCACGACAAAAGATCCTAACGACAAAAGGTCTAATTTTACAAAAGTCGAATAAAAATACATCGAATTAATTTTTTTAAATATTAATATTTAGGAAATAATAAGATTTTTATAAAACACCACTAATCATGAGTACTTATATTTTATAATTTTCATTTTAATCACATTAATATTAAAAATTTGAGTTTTATGAAAAAAAACAATAAAAATAATGATATACTATGCCTTCTGATAATTGCTATATGTAACACAAAAATAATTTGAACGATTTGTCGATCTATTAGAAATAAATCAAATATAAATCGAACAGATGTTGCGGTAGTTTCATTACATTAAATTGAATTTTATCAAATTCTGAAATACATTATAATCCTACACCCACATAAATTGAGCAAGAAACTCGAAATATTGTCACTAATATATTGTATAATATTGTAAAAAACTATTTTGCCAACACAAAAAGTTTTTTAAAATACTGTATATAGAGATTAAATTCTTCTGAGTCGGCTTTGATGCCCTCTCTTCTATCTTTTAAAAGATTTATTCAAAGATGATGAAGTGAAATGAATTCTCAACTTACTTCAATCCTCAACGATCTAAATATTCTAGAAGAGTTATAATTTACAATTAAGAATAGAAAATTTTGTTATGTGATAATAATTCAATATAAGGGGTCTTAATATTTAGTACAAAAGAAAATCTCGGCTTACTCTCCCAGCATAAATTAGAGTTTTACGATGATACATTCAAAAAGGGCTTATTTCTTCTTTTATCAAATTTATTCGATTCACGCTAAAATTAATAATTTAATTGTAACCTCGTATATTCACCCCTTACAAGTAAAATGGAATCAATATATAACGATTTATTTCAGTTTATAAGAGGGGATGTAATATATGAACCAAAATTAATAAATTTTTGTTTTGAGAAACGAAAGCTAATTTACTTATCAATAATATTTTTAATGGTAAAAAAATGTTCTTATTTTAACTTCTTTTAAACGTTTTGATGTAAAATATAAGAAAACGAGAAAATATTAAAAAAAGTTCTCTTTTGTCATAAAATCAAAATGCTTGAGCATTAATCTTTTTAGAAGATTTGAACTTTTACTTGAAAATAGTTTTTGTTTCAAATATAAATTTATTAAAAATTCTTATTAAATAATTCGAAATGTTTAAATGAAAAGAATTGAAGAAAATAGAAGATTAACACGATTATTTTCAATAAATCTTTGAAATGTTTACGGATCCACTCTTTTAGGAATAGAAAGAACAAATAAGGAATTGAGAGACGGTATAACTCGTTTTTGAAATTTGTATCTGAAAATCATATGCCAATATATAAGTTCTAAAAAATCATTAAAATTTGGGAATTAAAATCGGTTTAAGATTTCTCAATTTTTGATTGTAATCAAGATTTCAAACAAAAAAAGAAAGCATGATGAATTTAACTAAAGACTCTCTTTTGTAGTAAAATCTTATAATTCAAATTTAATAATATATTTCCTTCACAGCAGAAGTTATAATATTAGTTTACTAATTTAAAATGAAATACTTATTATATAATTTTTGAATTCTTTATACATTAAAAAATGATAATTTTATAAAGCTTTAGTAAATAATAATAAGCTTCTATAACAATTTAAATTGATAGAAAATTATTTTGATTTATTGTACATTTATAAATAGAGAAAAAACAGCGTAAACTGTAAAAAAATTTATTAATAAATATCCCTTTCATTTTATTATAAACATAATTTTTGAATTCATAAAAGAATAACGGTGCATTCAATTGTGTTAATGTAAAAAATTGCTTAGCTATTTAAATCTGTAAATCGGTTGTCTTTCATAAATCAGTAATGTTTAAAATTATTTGATGATATAAATATAATAATAATTTTTTTAAATACAAATCAAATAAGTATATTATTATTAACTTAATGTAAAGGATTTATTATTATGTTACACATAGGAATAAAATATGATTCATAGCAAATCAAAAAAAATAGAACGCTGTATTTTTTCTAATTTAAATAATAAAAAAATACGTGAAATATTTAAAAGAAAATGTTTGTTACATATATATTCAAGATTTTTTAACTTGTTGAAGTATTCATAGAGCAATATAAACATAAAATTTTAATAATAAATAATTAGATTTATTGATTGATTGAATTTTAACTCACTGCACAAATTTTTAAAAATGGTATAACATACAATCATTTAGTTTTAAAAAAAAATATTTTTTTGATGTAATACGACATCAACGATAAAAGCTTTTAAATAATAAATAATTCATCGTTTCATGGTAAAACTTAATAAAATTGAATTTAAATAATAAATCATGTAAAAAAAATAAACCATTTTTTGAAAATATTTTAAGCAGATTGATTAAATATAAAATATATATATATATATCGCTTTGTTATCGTAAAATAAAATTAAAAAAATATATAAATTAATTGATATGAAATGCATATAAAAACATTTAAAACCTTCAGCGAATGTCCACATGCCATAGTGTTGCTAACAGAAATATTTTAGAGCCCTTTATGATAATCAATATCGATATTTTTATATTCCATATTTATTAATTAGATCTTTTATCGTAGATTCGTTTTCAGATTTTAGACGTATTTAGGCGATTTTTCTATCCGTCGGAATTTTAAGTGTTATTGATTTTATTAAATTTTATTTTTAATTATATATAATTTTTTATTTTGTATTTATTTACTGATATTTTAAAAAATTAAAATTAATAAATAAGCATTAATAATATAGTTTA
>JBAMHV010057957.1:0-10396 GCA_037177535.1 Pseudomugil gertrudae
TTCAGCTGTGTTAGACAACAGATGCATCTAAAAGTTGCAGGATGGTAGATCTCGAGGACCGGACTTGAGCACCCCTGCTTTAGACACTTACATGCAATAATAATATATTAACCTAAATAACAACTAACAAAAAACACTTTAAACATCAATCGTTTCTAATAAATGTGTGTTTTTTTTCTCCCTGGTTTGTAACTGACATAGAAGACTGTTATGGTTTCTGCTGCAGAAAATGAGCAGAAACTGTTCCCGCTGCAATACAATCATTGGATATATATTGTACATTTACTGAAATCTTTGGAGAGTCACAAAGTTTTGAATCATCACCGTCTTTAGGTTTAAGAATAATTTTGGAGCCAAAGCGGATAAACAAACCAGAAAGATTGAGGTGATGATTCGTTTACTGAGATCAGTGGATGTAGAGATCAATGAAGTAAGATCACACAGTTGGTTAAAAACATCCGTCTGTGGTCCTGTTTCAGGTGGGAACAGTGTAAATGGTGGATCTGAAAGTTCAATTTCTTAAAGTCTTACAAGCAATTGGTCTCCACAGGAGCAGCGGTGAAGCGTGATTGGCCTTGTTAACCCCACTGTGCACAGGCAAGAACTCTCTGTCAAACTTTGGACATGGTTCAGACAAGCACACACACATTAGACAGAAAAATATGAAGGACAATAATCTTGTAAACACAAATGTGCAAAACATAACCTAACATAAAGAGTAGAGTGGTATAGGGGACAGTGGCTTTCTGAACCAGGAATAACATCAAGTAATTGCTTTCCAGATAGTCTCCCTGTGTCTGTAGCCCCCCAGCTTAACCACCCTGCAGCTAAACCCCTGCTGGGACTTGAACAATTAGCTTACGTGAGACCCACACTAACGACTCTCCATTGTCTTTTAAGATAACTACACAAGGAGGAGCAGGAGTGGGTGACATCTTGTTAGGTAGGTGTATGTGTGTGTGTGTGTGGGGGGGGTTCTTGTGTTCACACATTTTGTGTATTGGCTGAGGGGAAAGAACTGTTACCTAACATGCATGTTTAGATTGCCCAAGGTGAGATCTGTGCATTACCACAGTGATTGTAGGAAGTGCTGCTTTTCTCAGCTTCATGATGAGCCCGCAAACACAGTAGCTCCCAGTTCAGCCTCAAATGTCCTCCCATTTTGACACCAAAGTAAAGAGCGTTATAAATCAATGCAGATGTCACAAATTTGTCTCCAGTGATTTGTGTCTTATCGCGTCATGATTCACACCAAAAATAAAAACTAACTGTTAAAAGTAAGGTCATGTTTGTATTATCTGGAAACATTTTGGAATAGTTTATATATGAAGTTGTTATATTTTTTCATTTTATTTTGATACAGAGATTAATTAAATTTATTTTGTTTTTATCAAAATGTTGATTTACTAGCTGGTTTTATGATCTACATTTCGGCATACATCTTAGCCCTACTCTTTCATACAAACATTAACATCCTTCACAAAGATGGAAACAAAATACATAAAAATATTGATTAAAATTATTCTAATAGTTCAAACGAGATGCCCACAACTAATCTGGACCAAGAGAAACTGAAAGAGTGAAAACAGTTGACATCCCTCATTAATGCATTTTTAGGTGTGAATGCAGACAAGTGACAAGTGTGCCTCCATTTTGATTGCCCTAGGTCAGCCTAAGGTCACCACTCTGTGTTTACAGATGAGGTGGTGCCACATGCCTCCAAGTCCTTTGAAATGTGACAAGCTGAGAGTAATGATGAGATAATCCCTGATTTACAAGTTACAGTAGCTGTGTGTGACAGCAGCTTGCTTTACAATTCCTATAAAGTAGCGCAGCAGGGAGCTCTCCTGGCTGACTGCTGATGATGCATGTAGCAAAAAGCACTATTAGATCCAAAAACTGCATTGCAGGAGGGCATTTCCTGTGAAACCTGCAAAAATTCTCCTTGCTTCAGGGTGCCTTAACACAGCACCTATATATCATTATTAGTTGGTGATGCAAACAGTCGCTGAACCCAGAGAAAGAAGTTATAGATAATCTTCAATACTTTTTAAATTAAGTAATTTAAATTAGCTGGTTCAAAGTATTTGTTATAGATCAACGTTTAGTTTAAGCACCCTATCAATTGGATTTTGACCTCACTGAAATTATCTTTACTGTGAAATTAAAGAAAAATTCATGTCATTCATAAAAAATCACATTTAACAAACGTTATCTTTGGTAGAATTCTTATAAAATCTATTTTTTTCTCAAACACTCTTGAAAGTCTGTAATGGTGTGAAGAAACAAGAAATTAGAAACATGCTTTAACTAGTTTAAATTGATATAGGTAACCGTAATTGATGTGTCATCTACATATGAGTTTGTTAAAAGCTTCAGGACACTATCTCCACCTGCCTACATTTGTCGCATCTCAGCCGATAAGCTCGTCTTTCACCGAAGGGTGGATCGAATCCTGCTCATTCCAGTCAATTTATTGTTATGTCCTTGGGCAAGACACTTTATGCCATCTTGCTTCCAGTGTCAACATGACTGATGTATGAATGTGTATGAATGTTCGGTGGTGGCCGGTGAGGCCCTTCGGCGCTGATTGGCTGCCATGTTTCTGTCAGTCATCCTCAGAGCAGCTGGGTAATTTGTAACTTGCCACCACCAAGTATGAATGTGGAGTGAATGGCTGCTGTTGGCAGAAAAGCACAATAGAAATCTAAAACCTTGTTGTTATTCTAAAATGAATAATGATAATAATAAGAGTTAGGTGACACAGTTGCAAAAATAGATAAGAAAAAACACTTAGGCAGGGCGTGATGCTAGGCAACGGTCATTCCTATCTGTGTTAACATCAAGGTTTTGGAGTTGACTGTTGTTTTCTATACTGCTTGACCTCATCATTATAGCTCGCATCTGCATTTGTGAACTTTATCTGTCTGCAGTTTTAAGCAGCAGTCTAAAGGAGCAGGGAAATAGAAGGAATCTTCCAATTATCCATCCATTTTCCACAATGCTACATTCAATTCATGTTCACAGGTAGCTGGAGCCTATCCCACATCCTGGACAGGTCACCAATCCATCACAGGACCAGCACAAAGAGAGACTAACCACCGCGCTACCGTTCAGCCAGAAGGAAACTTAACTATCCAAATAAGACTGAAAGCCCTGATGCACTAAAGAGAAGTACGCTTCATGGGGTGATGGTAGTGGCAGGCTTGGAGCATCTGCACTGACAGTTCAAAACAGGTGAAATTCAATAAAATGCTTCTTTTATTATCTTTGAGATATTCAAAATTCATCCTGGGATTTTTACTCAGCTTAATCATTAGATGGGGCTTGCTGCAGTTCACATTACATGCTGCGTCAATACAAAAAAAAAAAGGACACAAAGAATAAACAGCAGTGCAATACAGCGTGTTATGTGTCCACCTTTACTGATTCACATCTTCATCTGCACCAGATTTTGCACATTCTTTTCTTTATGGGGGGAAGGAGGAGGGGGGTTGACCAATGGGCTGTTCTTACAAACATTAAGAACCTAATCTGACTGCATCTTAAGTATATCTATACGTAGTCTACATGCATCAAACACATTTAAATTATAGGCCCTATATATAAATGCCATGTAAAAGAGTCTAATCTGTCTCTGCAGGATCTGTCTTGCAGTAGCGAGTAACTCCTCCTTCCTCTCTGCCTCTTACCCTCCCCCATTCTGTGTAAAAACAAATCTCCTTTTCTGCTCTGAGCCTGAAAGTATTGAGTCAACAAATGTCACTGCAGCAAAGCAGGGACTGGTGGGAAAGAGGTGGGGGTCTCTTTTTAAGCCTAAAACACAGTTTAAAGCAGATTATATTTAAAGAAGTCCCACCTGTTCATAATGGAGGAAAGAAATAGCTAATAGATCAAGAGTAAAATGCTACCGACTACTTTGGTTGTAGCTGTGACCACATGTTCCAATTATGTATGTGACCTTTTAATGTCAAAGGTCAACCAAAAAAGAAAAAAGATAAACAACACATGTGGCAACCAGAACCTCAGAGTTATAGCTCTGCATTAGACCTACATACAGACAAACCAAAACCAACTGTGGAATTTTTAGAATTTGCCCCATTATTACACACTTTTACTTGCTATCACAACTTTCCAGGGCTAAATTAGTCACTTGAATCCCTTTCAGTCCTTTCCCCTCTCATACTGCTTTCTCTATCACTTTCGACTCCACGTGGCCAGTGTCAACAGGAGGTGGGTTCTGGCAGAGACACGAAGAAAAGTATGCTCCCTGCACACAAGCTGCAGAGTTCACTCTAAAATGAGCCAGCCAGCCGGCTAAAGAGATCCAAAATAAGAAGTGGCCGTTGGAAATGACTCCAGACTGGCTGCATGTGATTGTTGCTCCAATGTTCTCATAAAGAGGCACTTTTACACCAAAGCGGAACTTCTGTAACCTCTGACTAAAAAAAAGAATAGAAAAGAAGTCAAGATAGACTAGAAGAAAACAGAGGGAAAAACCCTGAGTCACTTGGTTTCCTGTTTGAGAAAAGGAAAGGGGGTGGAGGCAGCTACTTCAGTCAGACAGTTGAGTCCAGCAATATTCAACAAAAAGTGCATTGGGGGTAGAGTCCTGCCCTGTTCACAAAAATCCACTCCAGTGCTTAAGGGTGGCCATCATAGTGTTCACTATTGTGTACGGCTGAGGGAAGAAGAAAAAAAGAGGGAGCTGTAGGGGGGAAAGAAAACCTGTCTCTTTGTGTGAGAGGGACTCAGCAGGAAAGTGATTTTGTGATTATTTGAGTTTGTCACCAAAGCAAGGCTCATCCTTCTAAGCTGTCTCTACATCTTTTGCGCCACTTCTGATTCATACCAGAGTCACATATGAGTGTGCTTCTCAAGCCGGCAAAACAGCGACACCCGGGCTTCTCCTGATGATGAGAGCCAACGTCAGACTGGTTCCATGAATATTGATGTGGAGGATAGACTGTTTCATAGAACAGAAGGAGGCAAGATGGCTGCCCTTTAGGATTTGTTAAAGAGAAGATCCAGACGGTTTGTTGGAATTTCTACAAAGTGGAGGGACATAGAAAGAAGGTGAGAATTTGCTCAGTATATTAATCCTCAGTTGACCCTTTGCCCCTGTAACCTTGGGTGTATTTTTTAGTGTTTTTTCTGTGTGTGTGTATGTGTGTGTGTCAGGTGAGACACAGCAGATATCCCCCACCGTAAAAAGCAAGAGCCAACATAATAAGGAGGGGACATTAGATAAAGCTACTCCAACATGGCTGACAATTTTCTTTCTTTCTGTTCTTTCTTTTTTGCCAGCTGAAATTTAAGGACACTGCCTGTGTCTTCTTACTTGTCCTGTATTCACTCCACATTCTTGCTGCTTTTGATTGCATTTGGAAAAAAAAATGGTGTACTACTAACACTGCTTGTTCAGGAGTTTTTCTGGAGGCATAATTTAAATGTCTGTACAATGCTCTCCTTTTGAACTTTAACCTTCTTTTAAATAATAAAAGAAAAACATTTTGAATATGTGTTAGGATGTGTGGTATACATGTGCTATTGTAAGATTAGACAGATTTTTTTACATTTATGTGAAGCTATTACAGAGCAAAGATCTATCTCTCTGTAAATAAATGTGTTCAGATACAGATTCAGACCCTCTGTAGCCTCTTGTTTTCTTATCCATTGTTTTGTCTGTGCTTGTTCTTGTTGTTCGGAGGGATTATATGTGGCGGAGTAAAAGTCCAACCTGGACATGTCAATCATGGAGTGCGTAGTGTCTGTACGGTCGCAGAACTGGAATAGCGTGTGGCTTTGTGTATCTAAGAATCAGCTTTCAATGCTTTCGCCACTAAATGACACAGACACAAAGGCAAATCCCAAGGTGGAGCAAAAGATAGGAGAATTGTGGTGGTGAAGCGTCAGGAAGACAGGCAAGGTCAGAGAACCTAGGGGGAAATGAAACTCTATCCTGCCGCACCATTAACTGAGGGGAACAAGAATGTTAATTTTGCAGCAATTTTTTTGTTTCCTTCTTTTTTAAGCAAACCTAGAAGATACCCAGATGTTGTTGCCGTAGGGCAATAACTAAAACTGCTTTCCTCATAAAACTTGGCCAAACTTAAATAAATAGTTTTTCCACAAAGAAATGCATTTGGTGTATTTAAAGCAGACAAATGTACAACAATTATGCTCATTTAGAAACCAATAGATTATTGACAATAAAAACTGGAAGCTTTTTTTACCTAACAGTTAGGTGAGCTTATATGTAAAGAAAAAAATGAATAATTAGTTATTTATTTAGCAAAATACAAAGCAAAGAGATGATTATGAAGATATTCTGACAGTTAAATACACAACAGTAAAATGCAAATTCACATATGTTGTAAAACTTGATCTGAATTTGTAAATAACTGAGTGGTTATTAGTTGTTTTCTTTTCCCAAATCCATTAAAACCTACTCTAAAATTACCATCTGAATAGGTTGTTACAATGTAACAGACCTCCTATGGTGTCTGCATATTGGGATATGTGTATTCCACTGACTGCAATAGCATGGGCTCAGTTCACAAAGTAATGTAAAAAGAAAGTCTTGAAGGTAGGCAGTACTGAATGATGTTTAATTGGGCATTGTGACTTACCAGCACAAAGCTCCACAATTACATATGCTCAGAAACCCTCAGCTCCAAAAGGAGATCCTTTTGTCTTTTCAGTGGATAAAGGATGTTTTGAAGCAGAAAAGGAAGAGAAGAAGGGAAGTCAATGGTCTTTTTCTTCTGCTGAACTAAGCAAACAATTCAAATAAAATGGTAAAATGAAAAAAATTAAAGAAGTAAATCTTAATGGGACAGAATCCTATTTTAGTAACGAGCTTTTACTAACCTTTCAAGCCAATATGTGTGGTACAAAAAACCAAAAAACGTATGGCACGATTGTATTTTGATATGGCAACCATGGTCATCGACTGTGGAGTGTCAACATACGTCTATCATCATAGAATGTGTTGTGACTGCTTGAGATCAGGTGATACAGGGGTTTGTATCATACCAGTGTATATACATGTGGGTGTGTGCCAATCATCCTACTGACCCACAACTATATTTAGATACAGCAGATAATGCCTCATGAAACAGTCATTTAAAAACAAAACGAAAAAAACTACATCCACTTCATTGTTTGGATGGACAAAGCAACCCAGAACATGAATTACTAAGAACATTTTATTAATTATGTGTTTTATGTAGTTTGTGTTCCTCTTAGTTTTGATCTATTTGCAGGATATTTAAAATTCTCCTCCTTATCTAAAAGGGAAACTCGTGTTCTTGCAAGAGTTATTCTCATGTCTGCTCTTACATCAGTAACTGAAAAGGAACCAGAGCATAGGGCTACAGGGTGCTGTGTGGGGGAAGGGCCATACAGATCAATCACATGCACATAGTTTCTCCCATCTCTCCACACCTACAGATAAAGCTGCGCGGTTGGATTGCTCCTTCTTCAGGGCCGTAAGCCCCCTTTAAGTCACTCCCAGGGCAAAGACAATATCACCTTTGGGATAAATGTCCAGTTGCCATAGCGTTCTACAACAATGCTGTCCTCTTACAATGCCCAAGCCCGTACCCAAGCCCTCACCTCTGACCCTACTCTGTCCAACCCACGTATCATTTTTTTCCACCCAGAGGCTATTGCACAAAGGACATAAAATAGAAGGATAGTTACAGGTTAGACATTTTACACCGCATGACCTCCTTGTTGGTCATATCTCAACTGCTTTCATAAGACAAAATGGCGAGATACTGAGAGTTGTATTGATTTTTTACAAATATTGATTTCTCTGTTGTGTACTATTGGGGGTTGTTTTTCTATAGAAAACAGGAGAGAAGCTGCACACCACAAGCTATTGCCCCAGCAGTGGAATCACAGTGGTATAATATTGTTTGCCTACATTTTTACACATTGTATCATCAACATTAGAATGCTAAATGAACTGCCCAAAACTTTCACATTCTCACATTTTCTGTGAAATTTTTAAATAAAGGTTAGAATAAATGTGTCACTGTTACATGTACTGCATTAGTGTAACTATTAGTGCAACTTTCACACACGCTTTATGCATTGATCCATTCTGAAGTCTACTGAATGCACCAAAATGTCATTTGAGATCGGAAACCTTTCTCCATCCCTGTATTCTATAGTGTGCAGTAAAATATGCTTGTGATTTATAAAGATATCTTTTTTTTAATAAACAGAAAAATGTATTAGATATTAAATTCTTACCAAATTCGATCTAGATTCCTTTTGTAATCTGGAGCCCAAGAAGGCTTCGTATTGTCAAAGAAACTGGGTGTATGCACGGTTAGGGCCAGGATTGTTGATCTGCCGATGTTGTAAACCAGTAATTCTGTATTAGCCACACTACACGCCATAGCTTATGACTTCCAAATACAGCTTGTGGTCTTCCTCTTCTATGAAGCTGTATGTTGTTAGCCGAGCGGAGGCGTAATTATGGGTAAGAGTGATAAGGCTCTGTTTGAGTGGCACAGGGCTAGAGGGAGTGTTGCTGGCCTCGTGAGCCAGTATCGATGTCAGGGTTTACCTCATGGGTGAGACAGTGAGGGCAGCAACTCAAAAGCTTCCTCCACGTGTGCACACGCACATGGCCGTTCTGTTTACAAACACTATCCTGGTATTCCCTGGGTGATAGATACATGTGCAATATTACGTAACATTCCTAAAGCGAATAGCATCTCTACCCAGTTCTCGCCAGGTTGTTCCTCGTAATCTTAGACATTGTTCTTGAATGACTACTGTTGCAGTTTATGCTATTGGTAGCCAAGAAAGATAAAAAAGAAAAGAAGGGAAACTAGTCGTAGCCCTGTTTATTCCTGAGAACGTAACACTACTGGAATCAGGAACTTTTTTATGTCTTTAAGGTCTTATTAAAAGCAGCAGGTTACTTGAATAAATCCAATCGTATATGTTTCCTTAACATTTTAACTTTGGCTTAAGCTAAACAAACCAAAATTGCTGAATTTTGATAGTTCTGAGAAGAAAACCTCAACACATGTAATATATAAAATCCCAATATGGACGTGCATCCTGATGAAGTGGACTCACAACCTTTTCGCTCAGACGCTTCACCTAAATTATTTATTGAATATGTTGGCATTTAAAGACTTTTATGAACATTTATCAATTTTATTGGTTAAAATTTGATTTCTTAAATGCATACAAGTGACCCATCCTCTTGTTGAGCTCTGACTTTTGCCAGGTCACTAAAAAGCCACAGAGACCCATCAGTTCCAGTTAAATCAAATCAGTCACAATGAAGAGACTTACCAAGAGGTTCCACCATGAATATTCATTGTGGAAAAAATACCTGTCAAGGGGTATTTTCTGCTAAAACAATGTATCTGATGTTGATCAGTGTCTGACTAAATTATTTCAGTAGGTAATGCCCAAAATTGAAAACTGCAGTCACAGCAAAATTTAAAAGGCATCCAAAATACATTGTGGCTTTTAAAATGGACATCAGAGAGTAGGTGTCACTGGATGGATAGTTAAGTCCCATGAGGCTTTGTTGTCTCCAAAAAGTGCACAGACAGCTGGTCCTGATTGTGATGTTGAAGCGTAACCAACCAAACGCCCTGAATGACATCACTAACTACTTTGAAGGAGTTGGGCTCAATATAAGGTTTCCTGAGTGGAATGTACAAGTGCAGCAGCTGGGTCAATCTGAGCCATGAAGCTCAAAGTCAATGGGACCAAGCTGCATCTCTATATGTATGTTTAATTATAAACACAACATGGTGTTTTTACACCTTTGGGTCTGAATAAACAGAGATTTGTGGAGATGTCATTAGCAGTATCTAAACAATATTTCTCAGGTGCAGATACGTTATAAATCATCCTATGAATGCGGTAGCTACAAATATAGTTACTGTGCAGTAAAGTAAAATACACAGGCAAATATCATTGTCCAATAAAATGCCACATTTGAAATGTCATTGTATTTATCTTCATTTGAAAAAGTTTAAGAAGAGCTTCATTTAATTGTAGACGTTTGACTGGTTAGGTGAATGACTACTTTGGCCCTTTCACATGAGTAACAAAAATATCTCTCACTCAGGAGGATTTGTGATTTTAGTTCAATGAAAGTCACATACCTCCCACTCAGTGAAGGGAAAGAGGAAGCTTAGCAACATCAGCTTAGGTCCAGCTTCTCAGAAATCAATGATTGAAAGGCTATCGCCATATTCGCTTTTCAAATAGCTATTATTACAGTTATGATGGGCACCACCAAAAGATATGTTTAGATATATGTTTGATATATTTGAACTATTAGGTTGTTAAACCTAAAATTTCTTCAGAAACCTAAATATACAAAGTAAATTGAAATGAGCCCATT
>JBAMHV010058112.1:0-10390 GCA_037177535.1 Pseudomugil gertrudae
ATAATAATAATAATAATAATAATAATAATAATAATAATAATAATAATAATAATAATAATAATAATAATAATAATGGGGGACCTGTCCAGGGTGTACCCCGCCTCTCGCCCGTTGACAGCTGGGATTGCCTCCAGCCCCCCTGCGACCCCGCTCTGGGATCAAGCGGTAGAAAATGGATGGATGGATAATAATGGGGCTGGTTTAATAGAAAGTCTTGATTTTATTTCCATGCCATCTTATCTCTAAACTGTGGGAATTTTAGGAACTAAAAAGTTGGATTTTCTTTCTTTACTTCAGGGATAACCCTGACTTTTCCATCCTGTGATACTGGTTTCCATCTCACAGGGTAAATCACCATGTTAAGCTGAACAACTGACCTTTTTCAGATCAGGTTAGAGCAAGTTAGGTTCTGGGTAAGAGCTTATGTATAAAAGCACCACTTCCAGACCAATTAGTTCTCTTGGAAACCAGCCTGCACATTCTTGGAAAACCATGTTAATGTTGGATTGGGAGAGGACCGCTTAGGAGTTTTTAGGGATAGATACAATCCTTTTGATTTCCTCAGCAAGAGGCACATTGCAAAGTCTGTCAGTTTATTCCATCACAAAGTGCATCTTTTATGCTCAACCTAATCAGGAAGTGATCAAACATATAACATGTTTTTATATATAAAAGGTGAGGTGAGAACAGTTGTTTTGACAGAGATATCTCACTCAGATGGATGTGAGAGGGCATTTTCTTTCAAACTTGTTTAAAGTATATTATAAAGATCAGAAAACTCACCCCTGCTGTTCATATGGTTTATTGTATATTGTTCAATAATAGACAGTGAGGGGTCTTTGGTAGTTTTCACGTGTGAATGTATGAAGCTCCTAATATGCAGAGAGTCGGTAGATTATATTTTTGACCAACAGTTTAAGTTCCAGATGGTTGCTGGTTGGAGCGTTATCCAAAGATGTGCATGTTTGGTGGACTGGTCATTCAAACTCATCCTTCAGAGTGCATGTGTGTGACAGGTTGTTTGTCTCTGTGTTGGCCCTGTGATGGATTGGTAGCCTGTCCAGAGTGTACCCTGCCTCTCGCTCAGTGGTTGCTGGATGAACGGACGGATGCAATTAGAAAAAGTACCGGGGTTCTACAAATATCCCACCCTGATCAACTGTCCATAAAGTCCAAATCATTTCTACCTGGCTTAAAAATATCATTTCCCCAGACAGGTGTAAAAATAAATGGGCAAAGTGACATTTATAAGAGTAACTGTTAATTAATAAAGATAACGTATGATTTCTGACCAACCAAGAAGAGACAAAAGCTTTTTATGGAGGTGTTGTCATATCATCAACCAAATGTTGCTCAAAATTTAAAGTCATGGTCATGTGTTGTTGTTGAATTGTCATTATAAATGCAATAAAGTTGAAAGGTGCATAACATCCATGCAGAAATTATCTTAGGTGTATTTCTTTCCTGCCTTTTGGGGCTGCAATTATGTGAGTTATGGTGTTTAATCCAATATTAAAATGCAGTTACCTTTTCATCTTTTTGCAGCCTTTTCACCTTCATTGATAATATTCACAGCTGGTTAGTTATTATTAATATTATTATTATTATTATTATTATTATTATTATTATTATTATTATTATTATTATTATTATTATTATTATTATTATTACAGCAGTAATGTTTCTCACATCTGTATTCATTTTTTATGCTTTATTCTGTTTTTATACTTTGAATGCTTAGAACTGAACCCTGTACAGACTGTTGTTCAGCTGTAGATGGTGTTAAAGAGCTTTATAAATGAACTGATGATGACAACGATGATGAATATGGCTAAACTCAGACACATTCCTGGTTAAATTCTACAAAAATCAACCCACTGTCACAATATTGCTATAAGACACACATGCAGCTCACCCTGTCACATTTATCTGGTACATTTATGTCCATTTGTCCACACATGAAAATCTATTTTTTATATTAAATTGAAGAAAGCTTCAAACATTTCTACAACATAACATAAAATGACTAGTAGCTTTCTCAAAGATTTTAATTTTCATTTAAAAACACTGATAGCTGCACAGTTATTTAATTACGGTATTTGTTTGTTATTATTTTCATTATTATAGCAGTCATTTAATGTTCTGTGTCTGTGAGTCCAATAACCTGTTTAACCTTAAAGGTCTTTTATATGTTGGGATGGTGTGTGTGAAGAAAGAGTGTGTGGGCACCAGAACGAGTAGAGCTGGTTCTGGAAGAGTAATTTTATCAGCATATTTAGGATGAAAGTTAGAATGCAATGAAGAGAAAGGACAAAACCACAAACAAACAAATGATTCACATATTACTATAGTAAATAATGAGACAGTACGGATAAATACACAGGATTAAAGCTCAGATTTGACCAACTTGGCCATACCGAATACCTCGCCTCTTTAAATTTGCTGCGACTTAACTTTTAAAACTTTTGATTCTTCATCATATATAACTGACATTATTTACTTGCAGCTTTAAAAAACAAGTACAACAACTTTATTTTTTATTTCAATTTAACAAGCAAAAGATTTTTCAATCTGTTGAAGTCAACAGACTTTTCACCATCAATTATGTTTTCTCTTAAAGGACAACAAAAAATAAGAAAAATATAGCTTTTATTCCCTCACTCAGTGTTTTAAATATGCAGCAGAAACATGTTTTGCTTAAGTGGAAAATAGATTCTCACAAAATCCCTTTTTGTCCTGGTCAAAAGACAAAACAATTTCTCAGATTTTCTAGTAACAAAAACAGAAACCGCCCACTGCAAATGATGTTCCCATTACTACAAAACACCACTTCAGAATCTTACTCCCATTAATATTCAGTGGAAAAGTTCTTGTCAACCTTGTTGTTTTCTTTAACAAAGAAAGTTGCAGCGTTTTGCTTCCATAATAAGCCATAAAACACTTAAAAAGTTGCTGAATCCTTTTTAGTTAACACGTCTGAAACCATAATTAATGATATTTGGACTGACTGATTAGCCTGACGGTAAAAAAGTACCCTCCTGCCAGGTTATGTGCCACAGCTGTGGCAAAAAGAAACAATTACACACAGCTATCATAGTTATATGCATTACCCTTTCCTCTTAGCAGAGGCTCTTATCGCCTGATTAGAGGGGGTTTCACAAACCTAGAGGGAAATGACAGAGGCCGCTACATCCACCTCAACCTTTTTGTGTCTAATTAATTAATTACACGGTTACAGAACATCTATTCTCAGTTGATTTTAGGTACATAAGTGGACAGAATGCTGGATGGCTTCACCTTCATGACACAAATTAGAAAGTCAAAGCTGTAAAAGGAACAACCAACATCCACAGTGATGTCAGTACAGATAGCATCTTTGATGTGTTTTCATAAAATCTCACGTGTGGATGAACTTTATAGCTGTTGTTATGGTAACGCCAGTAGGTTGGTGTAGCTAACACGAGATTTTACTAACGCTTAAACAAATCCAGGGAAATACCAGAATCTCCCCCCATTTCCGTCTGTCTGAGCAAAAGATTGGACTCATGCTACATTAATGTGCTATTCCTCCACTAAGAAGAACAACATAATGACCTTTGGCTATATCAAAGTGTTTGTGGTTTGTTTTTTCTCTGTAACTAAAATATTCCACAAAGTGGACATGCTGTTTGTTAATCCTCATTTCTTCTGCATCCACATTTTTATCGCTCCTGTCCTTACATCCTTCTATCGTAACGCTCACTCCCTGTGCTTTGTTGCCACAGCCATTAGCTGCATGGAGCCGACATTCACTTTGATGCACACAGCATGAATGCACAGCATCATTTGGAGCATGTAATTTCCTTAAAATATGCTATCATGTTGTCATATAATATCACTGTCCATCCCAGTGGACAACGAGCAGACTAATATCACGATGACGATACACCCTTTGTATCTTGTGCAGACGTTTCAAATCATGGATCAAATTATATTGTCATTATTTTTAATCACATCAAAGAAGTTTTGACTTCTATTACTTACATGTGTGATTGTTACATCCCATGACCTCTGGCCTGAGAATGTATGTCTTCATAAACAACTACAAGGCACTTACTCCACACAATTCAGGCAACATCTTCAGTTGTCATCAACCTCACCTGTTGGCAATCATCCCCTGTTCATTCGTTTGACCTCACAACTCAGCACTTCCTCTTTCAGGACAAATCAGGACAAGCAGAGACCAGCAATCGTGGCAGCTGTGTCCATTAGGATCAGTTTGCTCTGGGAGTTTGAGCGCTGGTTGTGACGAAACGGATTTGTGAACTTTGGACTATTGGACTTTGAATTATAATATCCTTTTGATTTGGTGTTTGGTTTTTCCTGTTTGGTTTTGTGGTACGATTGTACATTTTGAGTTGGTTGAAAAAAAGAAGATCTCACATTTTGTGTGTAGCCATTTTTGTTGTTTGTTAATTTTAGTATATCTCTTTAAGAGACTCTTTTTGTTGGTGGTTTTGTACATATTTAATTGTGGTTGTAAATTGTATATTGATAATTGTTAATATTGTAATTGTTAAAAGTAACCTCGTTGTGAGGGCATCTTTGTTTTTTTATTTTGATTACCAAATAGCTATAACCCGATTGTGGACACTTTTTTTTTTTTTATTGAACCTGGGAATTTTATTTAGATATTTATATTGTTATATCTTTGATTTTTTGTTACCAGTCTCGTTATTTGACCCCAAAATCCCTTGTTTGAAAAGGGGTTGTAACAGTGATGCTAACATTACCATGTGATTAGCTGTAACCAAGAAAATCTGCAAAATAACATCTAAGAGAGTAATGTTTGCATTTTATAAAGAATATAATTTAGTCCTATTAACTGTTGAACAAATGAATATTTCCTAGTAATGAAATAAAAAAAAATATGCCCAGTTTTTAAATTGATCTACTTTCAATAACAAACCTTTTCCTTCCTGCATCCTTAAAACTTTGAAACTTGCTAAAGGACAGACTGAGAATGACGTTTGCTGGGATGTGAAAAGGCTCTCCCATTTCTCTCTGGCCAGCTACTGTAATGATTAGAGAAAGTTATATTGTGACAAGTCTTTTTTTTTATGGCACCCCCTTTAACGACATCAGAAAATATCAGTAAATCAATTCATTCCTTTAATGTTGGCAATGCAGGGCATCATTTGGCTCCATTTAGAGGAAACCACAGCTCTGATTTGCAGAGCTTCATCATGGTGTAAATGAAGTATTTGTTTTGGTGTGTACATCAACTGACTGGCCCTTGTGTTATTGCAGAATAATTTTTGTTCTGCTATTGGATAGTTAACAGTGTGAGCTCACATCACTGCTGGATGAAGGGTAGTTATGGTATCCTCAGAGCGTAGATAAACAATCACTGCCGCTCAGAGAGAACACGATGTTCCAGACTTGTGTTTCTGTAAACAGACCTCATCTTAACAGTTTGAATAATTGGGAATTTTGAAAACTAGTCTGTAACAGACTTTGTGTTCAATGACGGCACAAAGACAATGTTTACTGCAGAGATTTAATGAAAGTCAGTTGCATTTTAGGTAAAATATGTTCAGCTTTGTGCTTGTGTGCATGTCACCGCTCTGCTGATGCCTTTAAAGCATATATCTAAAGTTACACAATCACTCATCATAGTTGGTCACCTTTAGTCCATGTAATTTATTTGATAACTCTGTACTAAAGCATAACACAGAAATGACCCATCATCGTCAGTCGGGCCCTGCTAGTAGTTTGGTAGGTTGTTTTCATCTACTCCCTTTCTGATCAGCCCTGATACAAGAACAAAAGACATGGCAGATATCACTGCTAGTTTTGGTGGAAACTGCTGTATTTGAGAATAGATTGTGCTTTCATGCAAATTAACCGCGACACACAATAAGGGTTTATGTCACAAATTAACTCACGCTTTGTGCTAATACCCATCTGAAACACCCATTTTCTTCTGCAACCAGCTGTGCTGTGGTGCTGCTCCAGTAATCCCGGCTTGTTTACGTCTACATCACTATATACTGCTGACATTATTTGTGTACCTGGTCTTTAAACTTAGGCTGAATCACATTGCTAGAATAACTACACTGAGCATACATAGACACACACGAACGCAGGAAGCTCAACAGAGCAGTCCTTTTCAAGCAATGTTTACTTTCTGTTTCCCTTCTTGTTTTACCAGAGCTTATACTTTTATTACTATGGTGCAGTTTGTGTGTGTGTGTGTGTGTGCTTAACTAAGAAAGCAAAACATTTAATTGATGCTTTATAAAATCAAAAGATGTGATCTTTTTTCTGAACAGAGACTTTAGGCACATGGGACAATACAAAATGAAATATTTTATTTGCAAACCAACCAGAAACTCTACATAATGTCAATATGGGGAATTATAAGCACAGCCTTAAAAATACCTTAATCTGGAACAAGAATTATTCATGAGCGGTGCATGCCGTGAGGTGTGCATGTGTATTTGCATACATTCATATAGCTATACATCATGTGTGTATATTTTATGTTTGCATCTCTTAAAGAAATATCCATGTAAGAATACATTTTATTGTGTTCTTCAGTCTTACTCTTCATATCTGCTCTGCATTAAACTGGATTTTGGGATAGTTGGAGAAGAGCAGCAGCTTGTTTATGATAAAGTCGCTGTTGTTACGATGACAGAACATGGGCAGTGATTACTCAGCTGGGGAATGAAATGCAGAGGATTGAAATTTTGGAAACCGTGTCTGAAACACACTTGGATCTGAAGCAAGAAACAGAGCCGTCTGACTGGATCCTTTCCTTCCTTCTGCCTCTTTGCATTTAATTGGTACGTATTGCTTGCTCTTCACTCAGTTTTTCCTTCTCTTGTTGTTTTCAAAGGTTTACTTTGGGGAAAAAATGTCTCACATTCTCAAGCTGAGACAGTTATAATTAAGACAGAAGCAAGATGTGATTTTTTTTATTTGTAGCTGGAAAAATAATTAGATTCCAGCCAATCTAACATAGGTGTTTGATTATGAAAGTGTAAGCTTCCATGCCAGAGTTGTGCTGAGTGATGGTACAGTCAGATCCATCTTACTGAGATCATCCTGCATACCTGACTTTGTTTCTGTCTCCATAGATGCTCCTGACGTTTATTTACTAGTATATTGTCTTCACAGACCAGACCCATCCCTGGATTTATGTCTCTCCTACATAAGAAATAACTGCATAAGTTGCAGAAAATCTTTTTATACGGGTAAATATGCCGTAAGACACTGAAAACAAACTATGACTCTCAAAGATTTGCATTCAACGTGGATTTAGGTTATATATTTATTATATAACCTAAATCTAAATGGGATCATATTTGGCCAATTTTAATTAAATTACTACAGTGGTAATTTCATTTGCAAGATTCATATATTACATAATTTCATATGTGAGTTTCATCCTTTGACATGCTCAGCATAATGTCATAGAGATTAGCAACTGTGTTAAAATCATGATAGAACCTGCACATTCCCTGATTGCCCTTTGCTGAACAACTGATTGTAAATCTTTTACTTGTATTGTGAAAGCTTGTCAATGACCAGATACTCTCCTGGATGACCTGGGGAGGTCATCCCCACCGGTAAAGATAGTTCTATTGTTTGACAACGTGGACCTGGTGTTAGATTCCACAAGGCTCAAAGCAATCTCTTTATTCTATTCTGACAAGATATATGATTATGCAATGATGTGGGAAGGAGGCTTTATAAGTTCCAGCTTGTATGTTCATGGTCAGACTCTGAACAGACTCTCAGGAATTTCAATTCTTTACTTTGTATTATTCCTTTAAACTTATAATCTTTAAAACCAGACTCCTCATCTTTGACAGAGAACTTTAATTGCCTCAACATTACAATGTTTTTTCTTTAATTTATTATTTAATATTTTCTCTAAACATGTCTGAATACTCTAAAAGAAAAGAAAAAACATATCTATTTATCAAATATAAGCTCAACCAGATCTTAATATTCATGAATGAACTCAGACAGACTTGAGATGGCAATATTAGAAAAAAAATATACTGTATACCTGTGTTTGAAAGAGCTGCTATGACCCAGTTACCATTCTCTGTAATAAAATAAACTAAAAATAAGGGAGAAAAGGGAAAAAATGTTGACTTCTGCTGATTTAAGAAGCAGGATGTTACGTAATAGTACGATTTATGTCCATTCCAGCCTAATGTGTTGATGCAAAAGGATCCTGATGATGATTTTATTTATTAATCACCAAGCAATCATAAGAGACATCCTTGTTTTGTAAAAACATCCATGAAACTCAAAAGATTTAGGAGCAAAATTAATTATTAAATGATTATGTCACACAATTATCATTACCAGCATTGTCATTCTAATCATTTCCATCATCACTGACCTTCAGAACTGATTAAGACTACCTTCTCCAAAACATTAATACATTTAATCAAGAGGACATTTGATCCAATGTACATACTTAAAATTTTTCTTTCTTACTTTCTTTGTGCAGGGTAGTTATCTTTTTTAAATGTTTATTTCATTATGAAAGGAAACAGAGCTGTAGATGAAACTGGCTAACAAAAAAGGCTGTAAAGCTGTTCATTGTTACTTATTTTACAATTCCAATTGCTTCACAGTGCAAATCCCCCCCAAACACACACACACGCACACACATCTCAATCAGCCATGTCAACTGGTTTCAGGTGGGTTGAAGGAATTTAGCATTTTTTTAACCCCACTATGGTGAGAGGTAATATTTTCACATCGTGACTCAGTAACATGTCGTTATTTTAATAGGCAAAAAGTTCCATCCTGATTTTGTCAGATAAAATTTCATCATTGATTCTTTTTCTATACTTGATGTTTCTTTTAAAAATGTTCCATAAAAACCAGCTTTATGGAGTGAAGTGATCCCATGGATAAAAACGTAACCTCTGCTGTGAAGCTTTGATGCTCCTTTAGCTGCGCTGCCTTTCTGAATCACGCTACCTGCTCAGTGAGTCACCGGTAGGTAAACCCTTTTTTGTGAACTTTGCCATAATCATGAAGTTTTAACCTCAGTTGTTGAGTTTTACACCATTTTTTATATGTTTTTTTCATTCCCTACAGCATATTCTCTTTTTCTGTTGTCCGGGATGATTATGGTATGCCCTTTAAAACACTTTGCTCTTGATTTATGCTGCAGCTTTCAACATGCTTTGCTTGACTGCATACACAATCCTGAGTGACCAAAAAGTCTTAAGCCTTATCCTAAGTAGCTTGTCTGCTTTTCTTCTGATTATTTGAAAAATAAATCAAATCACCAGGTAGTAATGGAGAGATTTGTGCTTTAAAAATATTTATATGTAATCAATTGGTAGCAGTGTCTGTGTGGTTGTATGTAATTAAAAACATTTTATTAGCAATACCAGCACATACTATAAAAAGAACTTGGCTTAACACATTCATTTAGATGCAGTTAATTAGAGAAGCTCTCTGAGGAGAAGGGCCTCACAGGGCCATTTATATCTTGTATGTGTGTGTGTGGATGTGTAGCAAGTTTTTCATAAGATAAATGCATGCTGCTTAACAGTGCAGTAAATACAGACAGTTCACAAGGGTATTACCACTATTACTCTCTTTATTTCCTCAGTAAGACTCTCTAACACACACATTCAGTCTAATTAATCCTTTAACTCTTGCTGGCTGTCTTATTTTGGTTCATCAGATAGTTTTGGAGAGATTAATTGAAGATATTAAATCATTTTTCGATATGAAAGTAATTAACTTTAGTCATTGGTTGTTTATTCAGCAGACAGCCATTCTGAATGTAAAGTGGAATGAAGAAACACAGAAAGACAACATCTGGGTATATTTTTTATAACCAATCTGTTTAGATATCATTTAATGTGAAATGTGTCAGAATTAGGGGAGTGTCCTTTTGACTGACAGGTATCCAATAGCCGCTTTAGCCCATCTACCTTTGTTAGCGGTTAGCTCCCAGTTAGCTCTTAGACAGCTTGGAGTTTGATAGATGTCAATCATCCACCCCCATGCTCACAATCTAGACATAGACAGGAAGTCCTGTGGCCATAAATGTGCCCGCCACTAGCAGAACAAATCAGAGCCGGGCTGAGGATGTGATCCTCCGCTCCTGAATCTCCAACCTATCAGCCATTTTTGATTATTTTTACACAGTCATGGATCCCATTGTTTATAAATCTCAATAGTAGTGTGTAAAAACAAGAATAGCATCTCCTCATGCTGCTCACCTTCCTGATCATACTTTGCTGTGAGAAAGCATTTTATCCTTCAATATGTTGAAGATCAATGTGTGTGTGCATGGTTGTCTGTGTCTATCTGTGTTGGCCCTGGATGGACTGGCGACCTGTCCAGGGTGTACCCT
>JBAMHV010058772.1:0-10356 GCA_037177535.1 Pseudomugil gertrudae
GCATGGTTGTTTGTCTATGTGTGTTGGTCCTGTGATGGACTGGCGACCTGTCCAGGGTGTACCCCGCCTCTCGCCCGTTGATAGCCTGGGCCCCCCGTGACCCCTTTCAGGAAAAAGCGGTAGAAAATGGATGGATGGATCTCTCCAGTGCTTTCTGCACCATCCAGCCCAGGTTACTGGGGAACAAGCTGCAACTAGCTGAGGTGGATCACCACCTCATAGATTTTGGTTTACATCACAGTTTGAAGGTGCAGGTTCTGAGTTGGATCAACCTCTCTGCAGCACCGGTGCTCTGCAAGCAGCTCTGGCTCTGCTGCACTGCAGACGTTTCTCACAGAACATCTTGTCAGCTCCAGAAGTTCTCTGATGACTCTGTTTGTCGTTGGACTCATCACAGATGGGGACAACAGAGGACTTACTCATGACTTTGTGGACTGGAACCTGCAGAACAACCTGCAGATCAACGCCAGTAAGACCAGGAAGATGGTCTTAGTGATGAACATCCTGGGAACTGACATCAATGTTGGATGTTGTGAAGTCCTACAAGTACCTGAATGTTCACTGGAATGACAACCTGGACTGGACACACAACCTCAAGAAGAAGGGCAATAGGAAACGGAGGTCTTTTGGAGTACAGGGACCACTCCTGAGGGCATTTTATGACTCTGTGGTGACTGTGGTGGCATCAGCCATCTTTTATGGAATAGACTACTGGTCTAGCAGTATTTCTGTCCGGGACAAGAGGAGAATTGACAGCCTGGTGAGGAGGGCCATTTCTATTCTGGGATGCCCCCTGGACTCAGTGGAGGTGGTGGGAAATGAGAGGATGATAGCTCAGCTGTCATCCATGTTAAACAACACATCTTCTACAGGACACTCTGACAGCCCTGGGCAGCTCCTTCAGTGAGCGACTGCTCCATCCACGTTGTGTAAAGATCTTTCCTGCTTGCTGCTGTCAGAAACACAATAAACATAATACTTAGTCTGCAGACCAGTAGACAATGAACAACAAGTAAGAGACCTATCACGACACTTCACTGCTCTTCCACGGGATTTATACTTGAAAAATTATATATTTCTGATTTCTATAATCTCAAGCTCACTCCTCTCTATGCACTATGTACAACTTACAGTTTACATTATTTTCTTGTTTTATCTGTATATTCAGCATTTTTTAAAATCTGTTTTTATTATTTTTTTTACTCAGTAATGTATTTTTTTTTTGGTCTGTGGCACTGTGTATTTTTGCTGCTGTTGTGCCATAAATGTCCCCGCTGTGGGACGAATAAGGGAATCTTGAATCTTGAATGACCACTCACATTAACAGCTAATGCTAAAACTGCAGGGCTGCCACATTCCACAACAGGAAGTGATGTCACCACTCACATACTAGGAATGAAATCAGAAAATGAGGATTTAAAATCCTCTAAATCAGGCTTAGGTGTTTTATCTGATTTATATGGTGACATGTCAAGGCTGCTCTCTGCATCTGTGGTGGTGAGTACACACATAGTACACACAGCTGGTCCCGCTTCTGTCAGCAGAAAGATGGCTCATGTCGAAGAGCATGTCAGTCAGCTGAAAATCAGGCAAAAATGTGACTTTTTCAGATTCTCCCAGGAAGGTGAGGATGAAAATGAGGAGCAGCTGCTCAGGAGTTACACCAGTAGCATGACGGTGATGAATGCACACAGCTGAAAAGGCTAAATCTACTTTCAGTGCAGGCATTTCTAAGTCATATTGCAGCTTTAATATTAATTGTAGTTTTTATGGAGAGCACAGTAGTGTCGTACGGTTAGAAGATTTTATTATTAGAAATTAGGAACTGGACTACATCTGTAAGTTTGATCCGATTTATCAGTACATCACTGAGATGCTGATTGTCACGTAAACTGCCTCAACTTAAATGTCATAATATTTTTCATATTCATTAAAATGTTATCAGATAATTAGATGTAAATAAATCTATTTAATTTTGAAAGAAATAGACTGAATTCAATTGATTTAGGGAATTATTGATGACTCCCAGTCTGAGCAGGATTAACTTCTCAGATACCCATTAAAGAATATATAGATGTTTCATTCACCTGTAGATATCGAAGTTGTACAAAATAGATCCAAAAAGTTTATTAGAAACCATTACGGCTCATATTATGAGGTTTATGTGTGTGTGTGTAGCTGAAGGTAGAGCTGTCACTGTCTGTCTACACTGTGTGCAAACATGGTCACGAAGGAGATAATTAATCTTCTAAAGCGTGAAATAACCTCGAGGGTTCTTCACAGACCTGCAGAAATAATATCACACTTCTTCTCACACACCCTCTTTACATGTTATTCTGATCGTTCAGACTGCTGCAAGTCTTTAAATTCACCCAAATAATTCACAGAAAAGACACAAATAAGCATGAAATATTATCTAATGTGCATTCGGTCTGTTTGTTTGTGTGAAAATATAAATCCATGAGCTGAATTTTACTTTAAGTCTCAGTGGCCTTAAAAACAAATTCAATCTTATCTAATTATATGTGTGGAGGAATTTGTGTGTTTGCTTTAAAAATATCTGCTTCACTAAAGTTAGAATGAGTTAAATTAACTGCATTGTAGAAATCTGTCTAATTTTTATTTATTTAGTTTAGTCTCTTTTTGTTTTGCTGCTTTTGTGGCTCGGACGTCCTGCTGGGTGTTGGTGTTAATGAGAGATTCAAACTCCTGTTCCTCTCTCCACACATCACCAGATCGTTGCTTTACCCAGCAATGCTACACTGACTGCTTCTGTCTTAAAGTTTTAGAGCTTTTGTTTGTGACTTTGACTTTTTCCTGACTGAAACACCTTCTCTGAGCCTGTAAATCTGCCACAGCTTTGTTTTTGTTGTTTTTCTGTGATTTTTGGTTTTCCAGATAAACATTGAAGTTTTTTTCTCCAACACGATCGATGTTTCTTCCTGGATCCGACCTGTTTTCCACTCGCAACACCAACAAGCTAACAGGTGTGTAAGTTTCACATAGTCATGTAAATATGTTCAGTTTAAAAGCTCATTTTTTTTAATTCAGGATTAATATAATCATGATGGTTTAAACTAAACTTACTGTAAGACTTAGATATATTAGAAGTTTAAGTTTAACCTTTCAATTAAATCATATATTAAATCATATACAATATCATGATTTCTATTTGATTTTTTATAATAAATCGGGTTTTATTCGTTATGATTGTGTTTTAGCAGTATATTTATTATTTTATTTAACTTAATTTGATATTTTTCACATTGTATTTACTTTTTTCTTGTTTAATATGGTTTTTAGGGTTAACAAACATTTTGTGTGTGTGTACGTGTGATGGGGGGGGGGGGGGGGGGTGCTTCACAGGTTAACATGGAGGGTTTTTTCTGTTTTTGAGCATTTTGTCTGATAATTTGTTTTGCACTAAAATGCTTCATAAATAAATTTATGATTTTTTGATTAACATAAAGAGCATTTCCAGAACTTGGTATGAATCAACAGTTTTTCCTGTTTCAGTCTGTAAATCACTGTTAATAAATATTACATTTCTGAAAAAAATTCAACTTTAAAAGCAGGAAAAATATTTTTTCCCATCACAACCATTTTCTGGTCTCATGTCCCTGTGAGGGAATATTTCTGCAGTTTATCTCTCACTGTGTATCCTATGACTTCATCTCCCCAAGTCCCCAGTTCATTAGTCCCATCCACTCTGATTTATAAGCGCTACCATGATTAACTTAAAGTTTGTATATCCAACTGTGATTCCCATTCCAGTGTTCCCACTGGGATCAAGAACCTTTTTCAAAACTACTATTAGTTTTAATGGCAAGAATCTGTTTCTATAAGAGACACAAAAGATTGAAAAATAGATGTATTTAAGGGAGAAGGCTCGGTTGTAGCATTAAGTAAGCTCATGGGGAACGAGAGCTATTAATGTTTGAGTTACTAAATTACACAGTGACAACAAAACTACTAGCATTAAGTGTCTTTGGGATCACAAGTTTGTACTTTTATGCTGAAAGGCACAGCAAAGCTCAGCAGTAATCTAAAAGAATGAAGCCATCAATGTAAATCTGATGTGCAATGAGCAAATTTACAGGCCAGTTCATTTGGGCCACCTCTTATACCATAACCCTAACCTTTACACCAACAGCTAATCAGCCAGTCACATGGCAGAAACTCAAACGTTTACGCATGCGGACATGGTGAAGACAGCTTTCTAAAGGGCAAAGTCAGAATAGAGAGGGGGGAAAGGGGATTGAAATGACTGGATGTGGCAGGGTGTTGGTGCCAGACGTGCTAAGTCTCGGTATTTCAGACACTGATGATCAACTGGAAGTTTCACATCCAAACATCTCTAGGGTTTATAAATAATGGTGTGAATATATGCAGTTTTCTCCAGTCCACTCTGGGAACGAGGAAGAGAGGCTATTATTCAATAGACTTACTGGAACTGGACAAAAGGAGATTGGAGAAACCTTCCCTGCTCTGTTGAAGCTCAATTCCAGCTGCTGGAGTCAGACATTGTGAATCCATCCTGCTTTGTGTCAGCGCTTCAGGCTGCTGCTGGTGGGGTAATGGTGTGAGGGGAGATTTTCCTGGCTCACTTTGAGCCTCTTGGTACCAACCGAGGATAATTTAAGTGCCAAAAGCCCAAAGCAAAAAGTTTTGTAATATATATATATATATATATATATATATATATATATATATATATATACAAAGCAACCATACATTCATATATAGCTGAATTCTTATTTATCCCCATTTTAAAGCTTCATCATTACTATATTCTAGGATCTGGATAAACACAAATATGTATACAGACCTACATACATATAAAAAATGTATACACACACACACACACACCTTAACATGCACACATATGTACATAAATATATATACATATATGCATATACACACATACATATACATCACAATGTTTCTGTCCCATATGTATTTAGGATATGCTTTTTGCAAATATTTTTAAATTTTCTAAGTATTGGACATGATTTCATGTCATTGCTTAAGTTTTTCCACAGTTGAACTCCTACAGTTGTAATATTGTGATATTTTGTTGGTGTACAGATTTTATTAACATGTTTGTACCTCGTAATGAATCTCTGCTTCCCCTGAACTGAAACAACTCCCTCCTTTAATGACCATAGTGAGCTCATCTTCTGATGGCTTCTTCCAGCAGACTCACAAAGCCCAAATCATCTCACCGTTCACAAAAATGAGTTTGCTATTGGATTTCAATCTCTACTGTGAATTGGTGACCTGTCCAGGTGGTGCCATGCCTCTCGGTAGGGATAGACCCTGAATTAGAATTAACTTTGGGGTATGCTGGAATGAGTGATTCCACGTTCAGCTAACAAACCTGCAGCAATAAGACTCCATAATTTATCTACTTCTACCAGAGACATTATCACACAACCGGACTAAGTCACCACTGTACTCACTGCAACCCAAAACTGTCACTTGATATTATATATCATATAATTTTACAATATTTGTATCTTTTGCACATCATACAGCGTTATGTTCACCTTACTATATTGTATATTTTATATTTTTTACTTCTATTTTTATTTCTAGTTTATGCCACTCATGCCTCTGGACTACTGTTACAAAACAATTTCCCTTCGAGGATTAATAAAGTTGTCTGTCTGTCTGTCTGTCAACTGTGTGTTGTTGTCATATTAATATCGACCAAAATGTCTGAGGAATTTTTCCAGGTTATTGAATCTACGCCAGGAAGAAATCTGCTGGTTCTGAAGGCAAAAGATGATGCAGTGATAGCAACTCAGCTACAGTGGAGCAGATGCATCATGTATAATTGCAGGTATCCAACATATGTTATCTTAATTCTCTGTGGACACTTTACTGCAGCAGCTCACTGTTATTCCATCTTTTACATGTTCCACGCAGCAGGCATTATCCCAGCAGCTGTTAAATGCATCATCTGCATCCTGAACTGTGCTTCCTTTCTCTGCTGTGGTCAAAGAGTCAGTGTAGACTGGAGGTCCAAACACGTAGACTCAGTTTAATAGATCTTAATAACAATGCAACTGATGCATGTACAACTTTATTTTTTCTGACATTTCACATTTTGTCCAGATTTTTAACATTTGCATTTTACTTTTTTTGGCTTTTTGAATTATTTATTTTCAAGCTGTGTGTATGTATTTAGTCATTTATTTATGTATATAATATTATATATGTATAAATTAAATATTATAATAAATATAATATTTATTTATATATCCACTGTGTTTCTTAGCCAGAGATGAACAAACTCAGTGAGGCTTCTGTGATTTTATCTTCTCGTTCTTCAACAACAGCAACAACAAAAAGCAGCTCCATCCTGCCTTCATGTAAGAACTTTATTTCATTCACATCATGTTCAGTTTGATCACTACAGGAACAAACCTGCTACTTCTGCTGGTGTGTTGGAGTAAAATATCAAACAGCAGTTTAAGTGAGAAGGTTGTCTTTAAGCCCACATTCTCTCTGATAAATACGGCACAGTCACGCCCAGCTCCTCATTTTAACTCAGCCATGCAACCTTTTTACTTTCATGTTGGCCCAGCTGATCTCCAAAAGTGCTTTTCACTACAAAAAACTGTTAATATTGATAAAATCGCTGAGCAAGCCACGTTGAATGATCAGAAATTAGAGCTGGATTGATGTTTGGATCAGTTTTACATTCATTTCATGTTGATTTCATGTTAACAGGTGATGAGTTTGAAGAGCATCATGCAGATTTGATGCTGTAAAGATGCAAAATGTTACGATTTTTAGTTGTTTTCTCCATGTATTGGTGCAGCAGTAACTGTGAAAAGTAAAAGAATAAATGCTTTTCAGCTCAGCACCCTGAACACTTGGGTCATATTTTAACCTTTTGAGACCAATGCCCTTTAGCTTTTTCATCTGGCAAAGCCAGACTGAAGCATTTACAGCTGCACGACTCTTAAAGCCAAAAGGCATGACGCAGGTTTGACACACACATCTCTGTTTGCATGAATCTGAACATCAATTAGCACATTTTATTCACCATTTTTCACACATAATTCCTTTCACAGACTGAAATACACTGAAAATAATGACACGTTTCAAACATAGAAGATGCCACAGATGTTTCTACTGCTGCAGGAAGCATCCAACTGACTACAATCCCCAAAGCTTACTGGTTTTCCTTTACCTTTCCATGTACCCCATAAAGACTCCTTTATGGAAATCACGTTATTTTTCTCTCATTTGGAAAACTGAAGAGTTGTTTCTCCCTGATCAGTGTGTTTTTGCCCAGAGGGTTTGATGAAACCTCACCAGGCAAAGAGACCAGTAATTGTTTATTGATCCATATCAATGAGCTCAGCTGTGAAGAACAACTTATTTAGATGAAGCAAAACAAACAAAGCAGCAACTGGGTTATTGACGGCTACATCTGTAGTCCATCCAGACTCCCACGCTGCACATTCCTGCAGTACGTGCTTACATGAAGTCTTATTAGCTGACTGGAATATAAATAAATAAAAGCAGAGATGGTGAGAAAGCCAAGAGAAGAACACAGTCTCTAATGAAGCATACACAATAAATATTAAAAGCACCTTATTTGTTGGAATAAAACAGTCTGACAGAAAGTGAGCAGTCAGCTCTCACTTGCTCCAGATACCGACATGTAGCTGACCTTTGAGATGAAGATGTTCTATACAGACTAAAACAAGATGAGGATGTTTCTTTCTGATCAGTTGTAAGCCTCCGTTAAATGTGCTCAACCGGCCTTTTCACATTCCATAAAATTCCACATATTTGTCTGGACACCCTGATGTCTCCAAGATGTTTGCTCTGAATAAAGCTTCGATGTTATTGTTTAGCATCTATAGTTTGAAAAAATCCGTCTGATGTTTATGGATCCAGATGGAAAACATTAAAAAACATTTCTATCTGGGACTTTAGTATTGTTTTTTTATTTAATCCATGTTATAAAGCCAAAAAAAATTATTTATATATGTATACAGAGACATGTAACACACACTCACACACACTCACAATGTCTCAGAGCATTGTCCCAACCCTCATTTACATCAGGAGAACTAACACACTGGAAAACAAACTAATGAAACAAAATTAAGTCATATAAAACTAAATTTAATCAAAACAAATTAGAACTAAATCACATTTCTCAAAATTATACACTAACTTCTCGGTTTAATGAGAATAATGTGATAAGTGCAAAAAGTAACATTTTCATGGACACGTTGCTCATTTTGACCTCGTTTGTGAAACAAGCAGAAGAATCTAGAAGCAGAAATTCATCAAAAGGAATTTCAGTTTCCACCCATGAAGTCAACACCTACCCCTAACTATAGGATATATTAAAATGTTATATATTAAATATTAATATTAAAATGAAGGTCCTAAGCTTGATCTTAAATGTAGAGAGTGTGTCGGCTTCTTGAAGCCACACTAGGTGCTGGTTCCATAAGAGACGGGCCTGAAGCCTGAAGTCTCTTCCTTTCATCGTCCTCTTAGAGACTCAACACATGTAAACCTGAGAGTGAAAGGCTCTGTTTGGGATATATGGGAGGTCTCTGATGTGCAATGGAGCTTGGTCATACACGAGGAGATCTGTCCTGAATTTAACAGTAAGCCGATCAATAAAAATGTAACCTAGAGAAATCTCTCATATAGTTCCAGCAGATCCCTCACTGCCACATTTCGGATGGATTTTCATGTTCCATGTATTTCCTTCAGATGTTCCTTGTATCTCTGGCCCAGCACACCTGATTCAAATCCAATGGATCCAGCAGCTTATCAAGCTTTGACTCATTCATTTGAATCAGGTGTGCTGGGCCAGGGAAATACGGCTCTCGAGGATCAGGATTCCCTTCCCCTGTTCTAGATGCTACGATCCAGAACAACTAAACAAAGGAACCTTAAGGTGTAAACATGTAAGGAACACCACATGTCACTGTAGATCCATTATCTGTGTATTTATTGCATGCATAATGAATCCAGAACCATGACAGAGTGGAAATCACCCAGCAGGGATTTTGGGGAGAAATGAGGTGAATGAAACGATTCTGATTGTGTCATGTCCTGATTCCTGGTATTAAGGGGCAGAAGCTAATCAGGTTGTGTTCGACAGGAATTTTAGC
The DNA here is from genome assembly GCA_037177535.1 of Pseudomugil gertrudae. Lineage (NCBI taxonomy): Eukaryota > Metazoa > Chordata > Actinopteri > Atheriniformes > Pseudomugilidae > Pseudomugil > Pseudomugil gertrudae. The sequence goes on from JBAMHV010058772.1 coordinate 9,162, forward strand.
ACATTTTTCCCATAATGTCTGCAAAATGTCTTAAACCAAATATGTCAGAATGGGCTCATTTGGCTTAATATGCAGGTGTTGTTGATGTACATTACCATACATGTTTTCTGTTCTAATCCTCCCTGAAACTATAAAAAATACATTAATTTGTAGATTTTTTCACCATTCCACAAATCTCCACAGTTCTCATATTAACATGACACAAATGGCTGGACATGAGGACGTTCTCATCATTAAAATTTGATCAGCTTTTATTTCGGGGAAGTTAGGTATTGTTGGTGCGTTGCAGGAAGAGAAGTTTAATGTCTGAGTAGTGAAAAGGATTCCCTGTTTAAACATCACTTTCCCAGCTTAATGCTTGTGGAGTTGAGGGGTTGAGAGATGATGCAGGTGTTGTCAGCCACAGTAGTCCTCTCTCTGATGTCCGTAAATCTAAGAATTGGATGTTGTTTTCTTTAAACGGGTGTGTGAGCATGCATGTGTGCATCAGCTCTCCTGTTCTGGAAACATCTGCTGCACAGTAATTGCTGTCTGGAGATGTTTAATGTTTGCGAGTACGTGGGAACGAAAATGAAAGTGGAAACGATGGAAATTAGTTTCTGTCTAATGTAGTCTTACATCTCAAGAGATTTAAAGGATCAACACATAATTTCTAATCTTCTTTACTGACTTTAAGCTTTAACTGAAAACTTTCATTCTGACATAGTACTGAATGAACTGAGATGGAAGTAAAACTGCTAACACTTTAAACATTAACACGTTCAAGCTAAAGAAAGGATTCTAACAAGATTTTGGACAGCAGTCAATCAAACACATTTATAACCAAAAACTGTGTTTTTTTTATCTATACATTAAAACCTAGCAGGTTTTATTGTATAGATGTATAGATGCAGCTCAGAGTGGTTTATGCTTGCTGTGTCTCTCATGCAAACACTGGAAAATTCAGCTAAAATACTGTATAAAACACTCATTAAACACAATGCTGTTCTTCTCCAAGACATTTTAAAGAATTATAGCTACAGGAAATATTTGCAACTAAATAGAAATAATGACGCTAATCAAGTTCAATTCATTTATAAGTCCTGACTGGCTGTGAAGTCTACAAGCCAGAAGCTGCTTTGCTTCACAACAACATCATTATGTTTACTTCTTTATAATCCCCATTTAAATAATTTAACAAAAACATTTAACTGCT
>JBAMHV010058852.1:0-10352 GCA_037177535.1 Pseudomugil gertrudae
ATTCATTGCATTTCTCAGTGGAAAGCAGCTCTGGGCTGACCTGTGTAGGAGGATGTGTGAGTTTTTCTATCATAGCATAGTCTCTGATAAAGTCAATTATGACTTTAGCCATCACTTCACCCCCTTTTTCTGGCTTAGGGAGGTGCTTGGATACAGCAATGATGTCATCGGAAGTCCATGGGCAGTACACGAGGACTGCAACTTGAACCATGCTTGGAGGCTTGGGACCTTGTGGTTGGGCCAAAGAGGGCGTTGGTTACTGTGTCGAGTAGGTCGCCTGGACGTCGTGTGGGAGTGGCTGGACCAGCGGAGGGTGAAAAAGAGGAGGAAGAAGACTGGGAGGAGGCATCATCAGAGGGAGGGTCGGGGAAGTTGTCAGCGTTGGTTGGGGCAGGGCTGGGAGTTGGAGTGGGAGGTTGTTGGTATGGCGGAGGGGTGGAGTCCAGAGACAGATTGCCATCAGCTCTCCACAGGCCAAGTCCATGTGTAGGAGGATACAAACAAGTGGATTTTTTTTTATCTTTTTCATAGTTAGGATCAACTCTTTCTGTCTTTTTTTCAGACTTTTTCCCAGTCACTTTCAAACATGTCATAGCTTGCTGACATAACTTTCTTCGCCTTTCATCACTTTCTTTCTCCCATTTTTTCAAACATTGTTCCATCTCATTCATCACAATAATATCACTTGACTTGAGCTTTTGCAACATCTGGTCTTTTTCACTCTGTAATTTTCCCCTTAGGATTTTCAGTTGGTTTTCACCTGCAGAACCTTCTTCAGGAAACCCATATTCATCACACCAGATATGGACATATTTATTGCAGTCAACCCCATATTTGTCTTGCATGAATATCATGACAGGGACGCTGCAGGTTGCTGTTCCCTTCCTCCGGAGTTAACCATTTTACCGTATCTCGGAAGGACTTCTATGCTTGGTCTTACTCGTACGCCGACAGTTCACAAGACTTCTGCCAGGTCTTGTTAATATAACTCACTGGACTTTGGAACCTGGTCTCAGTCTCACACAAAGTTATTGATGCTTCACAGGACCTATTTTACCCTGCCTGGTCTTAGTTACGCCGAACTTCACAGGACTTTTGCCTGGTCTTGGTTTCACAGGGAAACTTCACAGGACTTTAGGGTAACTTATCTAATATGAGATATAGAATGGCAACCATCAGTACAATAAAAACAGTTGACCAAAGCACCAGAAGGACTTTTACTCATTTGTCAGTACAGTTAATAATATTTTTTAACTCAATGCTACTTGAGTCTTTCTAAATTAGGATTATATGTTTTAATTATTAAATTTACTATAAAATTTGGAAATAATACTTCTCACCCGATTTATTCCAGTCAGGAGTCCGTTGATTTCAGCGTAGTCAACCAAAACCGAAGACCCTGTTCCTTGTCTCTTTTTGTCTACGTGAGGTTTGAGGATGAAGGTTCTTTCTTCTTCAGGTTATCACCCCGTGGTCCTCGACTCCGGCGGTCAGACTCTGAATCCCGGACGAACCCCCAAGTTTGTGCTGGAAAAATCTTGGCTGGATGAGATAAAAAAAAATGGTGCAGAATCAGACAGTCTTTTAACAGATTTATTACAACAACTAAGCAATCAGAAGTACGTGCAGCAAGAACATGGAGAGAGCTATCTCTGCCAGATTTCTGCCTTTCCAGGCAGAAAAGTAGTGAGTCATCTCAGAGGCGAGGAACGGCCAGGTACAGGAATGGCCAGGTACGATTGGAAGCTGGGAGCTGTGGTTTCGATTAAGTCAGGAATCTGGAATGTGGAACTGATAAGACTGCTTGCTCTCAAGGTTGTTCAGTGCTTTGCAGACCATGACATCCAAGATGATTATGTGTACTGAATGTAATAAGAATTAAGCAGTTATCAAACCAATATATATGTAATGTAATAATTTCTCACACAATCTCTTAGCATTAAAAGTTTATATTATATATATGTATTATAACTGGAATGAAAAAATAGTAATTTATAGGACTATTTGCTTAAATTTACTGAAACAATGACTAGCGGCACATTCCAGAATAGAATCAGAATCAGTATAGAATCATGGATCTTATAATCAATTAAAACTTGTTTATTTTCAGATTTAATCTATGAGGTAGCTGAGGAGCAGAAGCAAAAGACTCTTCATTGTCCTCACGCTGTGACAGGTAACGTTACATGGAGCAGAGAGAGTAACGGAAATAAACTTGACATACTTACACATACTGGTGACGAGCACATAAAACACATTAAGGACCCATTAAAACATTATGGTTCATTAGCAGACAAGTCGCTGTTCATCCTCAGAGTTAATGTCTCAGACTCTGGCAGATACTGGTGTTATAACCGACCAGCTGTGGAGCTGACAGTGATCCCATCAGGTAACTTCCAATTTTACTGAAATTGTTTTGTTTTCAGTTTGATTTCTCCAGTAGATGTTTTGTTGATTTTATGATAGAAGAAATTAACTAATAAAATAATGCCAGCTATAGTTTTCATTTGCAGTCATACCCACCTTGCATGTACAGTAATTCATTTGTAATATCTACTTCCTGTTATAACTATTGGGGCTTTTTGAGAAGCTGACAGCCTGATACACAGTAAAATATGTAACGGATCTTACAGAGCAGATGAAAATCTCCAATGTTGTGCAGGTTGAAATATTATAGAGTTTAACATCACAACATATTAAACCAAATGATACAATGATAGAAAAGGTCAAATAATTATAAACTTTGTACAATCTATTAAACTATCCATTCTCTCATATTAGTAATAATAGAATAAAACAGCTACATCCAATAAAATATGTGCCTTTCGGAACAAGTTAACACTGTCTTTAGTTTGCGTTATTATTCAACAACTTATTCATTATTTCTGCACAGAGGTCAAATTTAGGAACTATAATATGTTGAAACTAACAATATAAATATAAGGATACATTTATGAAAAGAGGAAAATTTTCATTTTATGCTATAACAAGAGTCTTCTGTGTTCCTTTTAACATTGCATAGTTACTTTATGAAACATGAGAAATGTTTAGGATGTTTTATGACATCACACAACTTATTCAGTATCTTTGTCATTTACAGGAACAAAGATAGAGCAAGTTACAGAAAGGAGTAATGTTTCTCTGAAATGTCCTCCTAATGTTGAAGGATCACATGTTCCAACATGGAGAAGAGAAATCGCTGGGAAACAACACGAAATAAGTACATTCTTTTCCACTGAGGACAAGATGTTGACTATAAGAAATATTAGGCATGAGGACTTCGGACTGTATTTCTGTGATGGAAAACCAGCTGCTTATTTAAGTGTGACCAAAAGGGAGAAATCAGATGGAGGTAAGAAATATTAAAGTCACTAATCTACACATAATTATTCAAAATGATTTAATCCCCACTGCAAGTCATGTTTATTGGCAAAATGGCTGCTGTTTGCAATAAACAAATTAAACAAGAACCATTTAAATAGATCGACAAAAAGATCGTGTTTGTTAGGACAATCCATGCCAAGCACAGACGTTTAGTAACAGAACACCACTCTGGTGGGCCTATTTCTCCCAATCACACCCCTCTATGTCTCACTGTAACCATTGTGATGTGAGCATTGAAGTCCCACAGGACTCTAGATAAGGTAGGTACTAGAAAGGTTTTATCCTTTCTCGGTGATACTGGTTCCAAAGCCCAAGCCCCAACCCCCCCAACCTCACCCCCTTCAGGTGGTCAGACACAGGAGAGAATATCTTCTCTTAGATAAAAAATAGAATCAGTGTAAAGTTTTGGTGGTTGGTGATGTAACCTGTTTTATCTCATTTACTTTGACACTGTTAAGTGTGCATGCTGCACATTAAACAGTAGTAGATTAAAAAATATAAGTTTATGTGATTTGTATAGGTCACTTTACAATTTTAAATAATAATTATTTACAATTTTAATACATTTTTTTTCTTTTACCTTAGATTATTTTTTTAGATCATTTAAAGTCAGAAATGGGAGCAGATGAAGCTTGTGTTTTAGTTTTTTGTGCATTCTTTGTCTCACTGACTTACTCAAATTACTCACAAGCTCTATTCCCTTTAGTAAGGTACATTTTTTAAAACTTTTTTAAAACATTGTTAATGATGATATATTTTACATACTATCCTCTGCTTTGTTGTCATTGTCAGCATCTACTTCAATCTGTCACCTCTGCTATGAATGCAAACCTCTGCAGAAACAAGTCAAGTGTAGCTCCATGTCTCCACATAATTAATCATAATTACAAAACAAAATTTGCTTTGTATCTTAGTAATCAGCTATGTGCACCATAAAAACTGTTCAGTTTGTTATATGCATCCCTAAAATGTAGTGTTTGATTGCATTTTGCATACCTGTCAGCATTCTGCAATCCATTTTTTTTTAGTCCTAAACCCAACAAAAGCTACCCGGATCAATTTAAATATGCACAACTGCTTCCTGCACAGACAAGGAGTCCAGTTTAATTTTAAATAAATCTGATTTTTCACCTAAGTTAATGATTACATTTTCCATCTTAGTTTGAAGGTTGCACAAAAAACATTAGAATTAGATGTTGGTAAGCTGTTCATGTTTCAGGTAATAATCTTACTTTGTGTTATAGATTTTAAGTTTTTTCCTGTTGTGGTCCATTTTTTTGTTTGTTTTTTTAGTCAACCAACTTCTTTATATTTCCCTGGTCAGTGGAGGTTGTATTATGATCTTTATCATCGTCATCATCATCTACTTTACCTGGAGGTGCAGATTGAAATCAAGAGGTAAGTAAAATCATATCTAGCTTCATTGTAAAGCCTTTCCACATTTAAAAAACAGGAATACATTATGTTATATTACCGGAAATAAGTATTTTCTGTTTATATGGATCATCAAGGCTTTCCTTGTTTGCTTTCTGCTATCAGATAAAGCTTCTCGTAAATGTGATGTGACATTACAGGGAACTTTACTTTGTATTAGACATTATTAGAAAAGTCTGTGTTTCACACTATGAAGAAGAAATAACTTTAAAAACAATATGATATAAACTTTAATGCAGAAACTGAATCCCAACCTCACGTCTATACGGAAATACCAGAAGTAAAAGGTCTTCAGCACACATACGGTGAGAAATAATGAAAGAGAAACCTCCTACATCCTGTATCTGCTGTGATCACAGTTTAATTGTTAACACTACGTTTTTGTGTGTGTGAATTTCTGGGAATAATTTATTATTCTGACTGATATAATTTTACTGTATATGTCACCATTTGAATGTCTTTCAATCTGGTTCAAACTGTTGCAGAGATGTGTATAATGTACTGAGATAAAATAAAGTCACTGAAAATGAACGTTTTCTCTCCATATTTGGAATTTGTTTTATTGTTTTTTTTTTTGTTTTTTTTTTTTTTCCCTCTGCTTGTCTTTCCAGCAAATAATCAACCATCTCTTGGACAAGGTTCTGTGTACTGCCTGGCCAAGTTTTCGGGTAATAGTGACTAAATATTCATGCTATAGTTCAGAGAAAAGGAAAATTTGACAATAATACTTATTCCTTTGAGGAGATTAGGCAAGTGAATGTCTCAAACTAAGAAACTATCTTATATTTTGACTCTGTATATTTTTTATAACTTATAGCATAGAAATGGTTATAATATTGTGATGTTTCCCTTCATCCTCCTTGTAGTCGACTGTACGATAAGATTAGCATGATTAATTTGAGTTAAGTCTTTAAATGTATTTACTTCAGAGGTAAAACAGAAATGGTTTTATTATAATGCTATTGCTTTTTGTAGCACAACTATTGAATTCTTAATAATCTACTGAATGATGGGCATCCGCTACAATGATGAACCTCTCTGCCAGCTTTAGCCATTTCTGTTGTGAACTCTAATAAATTGTGGGGTTATTGCAGAATCGGAAAGGTTGTGACATTGTCAGTGGTGTTGCCTTGTAGACCGGTATAGATTGTATCTGACATACCTCTCTAATCATTTCCTAAGCTTTTATTTGACAACAATTTGCTACCAAGTCCTGTAGCATAAGAGGTGTTGCATCATGGATCAATCTTGTATGATGTGAGAGATGCCTTAGAAAGGGGATAACTAACACTTCTATTTCTATAAGTTTTATGAGGTCATAAAGATCTTGTTTTATACGACTAGTCATCAAAACAAAGGGAGAGAAATTCCTTCACTAATTTGTATCTGAGATATTAGATCATATCTGAGAAGATGCCAGTCAGTCATGTTTTGTGTTTTCCATTTTATTTCTGTTGCATATTGATGGGTTATTTTAAATATTATGTTTATTATTAAAATATTCTCATTCACATAGTCTAAATGCAGATGAAAAAATCAGCATGTTTCCCTGGAATGTGGTCAGGAATTTCTTCAGATGACACTAATTTTGTTCTTAATTAAACCTCAGCAGCATTAAACTCTGTAAGACAAGTGTAAAATATGATTAGTTTAAAATGACAATGTGAAACTGTATTGAAAGGGGCAGCTGTAGCTCAGGTGGAAGCGCAGTTGTCTTTCAACTGGAAGGTTGGGAGTTCAATTCCAGTATTCCCCTGACTACATGCTGAAGTGTCCTTGGGCAGCCTGCGATGTGCCTATCGGGGTGTGAGTGTGTGTGGTGTAAAGTGCTTTGAGTGGTCAATAAGACCAGAAAAGCACTATACAAGTGCTCCTATTCCTATATCATATTTACTTAGGACTGTTTTAAAGTTTGATTCTGGTTGTTGCTTCTTATAGATGCATCAAAAGGACCCAATCCAACATACTCAACCATCACTGATCCGACAGAGACTGGGTGTAAATATGGTAACCTCTGAGCTGTTATCAGCTTTCACATTATCAGTTCTGTTCATTGTTCTGGAGAAATATTTATGCCTATATTTAAAATGTGTTTTCAATATTTCTTCCCACAGAGTCACCATATTCATTGATTGGTGCAACGCTTTCTCCTTGAAATATTAAAAGGTGTTTTTAATTATCAATTTCTCATTTAAGCATTTATTCTATTAGATGATGTCCAATTCCACTGAATAAAAGCCAATTTAAAACAGCATCTCTGAAAGTAACTAATCAAATTTACATTGTACTATACATACCTACAGCCACACATCCAAGGTAGTAACACCATGCACCAACATGTTCAGTTTAGTCTTCTTTGATTATTTAAATTTAGTTGTAATGCTTTAAGTCCAATTTGTTTGCATGCACATTTAGAGGCTGCTATATTTTCAACTGTTTAACCTTATTTGTTTTCTCTTTTTATTGGTGCTGGAGGGTTTGTGGGACACTGGAGGGCAGGAGGGAGGAAGAGGGAAGCCTGTGGACAGGAAGTGTCCAGAGCCTTTTGAAGATGATGCCCTCCACGGCAGAGAGAAAGCCTTAGTTCAGTTTTTTTTATCAAATGTTTAGATTTAACTTTCCACTTATTAGTTGTTTACTTAATTTTTTTAAAAATGTTTTTTGTTTTAAATGATTAAACTAACCTAGTTTTTGTGTGTGTTACCCCTTTGTTTGTCACAAACACACATTTACATTCCTGTAACTTGTGTTTGTCCTATATCTACAGATGCAGCAAAGCCAACTGACAACATTTATGTTATTATTAAGCTAGTGTATATAAATGGTTAGAAACTCCATTTGTAGTCTTGTGTTTAGCTTTATGTGAGGTTTACCAGTTTAGCAACACGTGTGATGGCTATACCAGCAGCCACACATTCAAGGTGGTAACGACACGCACCAACACGCTCAGTATTGGTTTCTTTTAATTATTTAAATTTGTAATGCTTTAATCCCTAATGTTTGCATGTACAATTAGAGGCTATTATGTTCTCAACTGTTTAACCTTCTCTGTTGATTGGTGCTGGAGGGTATGTGGAAAACTGGAGGGCAAGCCTGTGGACAGGAAGATCCCTGGGCCTTTTGAAGATGATGCCCTCCGCGGGGGAGACAAAGCCTTAGTTCAGTTTATTTTCTTTCAAATGTTTAGATTTAACTTTGCACGTATTTTTTTTTATTTTTGTTTTGAATGATTAAAATGACTGTTAGTTTTTGTTATTTGTGTGTGTGTCACCCCTTTGTTTGTCACTGGTCTGATCCATGTGCCTTCTTGCTTTTTATAAACTCTCCGTCACAATAACCTAGCCACACACACTTTTTGCACTTCCTTTTGAAATGTGCTAAATATAAGCTGTTTCTCTGAGCAAAACTGTTTTCTGGTTTGACAGATCACTCTGTAGGTGATACATTAACATACTTACATTTCTCCAAACACATGCAAAATTACTTGTGGACATTCCACAATGAGACAAACTAACTGGATGCAGACCAACTCCCTAAAAGATGCACCCTCCAGTTCAATGTCAGTTAATCAGTTTGTACATTTTATATTGCACATGTACACAAGCCTTCAGTATATTCGGCCCTCTGTGTTTAAAGGTTGGGGGTGGATGCATGAGCTTTTCATACACTTTTCATTTTTCTGCTTTATTGAGCCCAATTTACTATTTTTTTGCATTCACGAGAAGCAAAATGTTAAAGGTCAGATTTTGATCTATATTTAAGTTCAAAGTAGAAAAGGTTAAGATGCAAGTCTGACCCCTAACAGTTTTGTCTTTGTGTGTGCTATAGGATCTAACTGCCCTAACAACCACCCTCTCTTTCTCAGCCTTACCATGGCATCTATTGTTTGGTTTTGGCTGCAGGTTTTCTCTTATTTTAAGTATGTAGGCATACCTGTAAACTCTGGGGAGCAACTGATTAGATGGGTGTGTAAAAGAAGAAAGGAGCCAATAGATATGTTACTTTGTCAGGGAAATCTATCAGTAAAATCCCAGACCCAGCGAGGAGAACAGATGAAAAGAGACCAATATTCTTTGTACAAAGGGCACCCTGCTGCAGACGCTTCCACAGAGAGTCGCGCTGAGCAGTTCCTTGTCCTTTATTTTATACACAAGCAGGGTTCACAATAAGGTCATAGGGTGACAGCAAAGTGACATTTTAACTTGACAACCCTTAGACATGAGACTTGCGATAGAAACAGGAACTTTAAAGGTTGTGGTTAGGATGCGATCAGCAGTGGATACAAATAAAGAACAACTTCAACTTTGCATGTTATGTTCTCTTAGTAGTCTGCACACAGGCTTATATAAGCATCAACATATAAAACAAGCATCCATCCATTTTCTTCCGCCTAATCCCAGAGCGGGGTCGCGGGGGGGCTGGAGCCAATCCCAGCTCAACGGGCGAGAGGCGGGGTACACCCTGGACAGGTCGCCAGTCCATCCAGGATAAAACAAGCAATGTTAATTAAAGTATAAAAGTTTGTCAATTATTAAGCTTTCATTTCTCCTATCATGCTTGATATACACATCAGGACATTTTTGGTTACAAAAGCAAATTCTTAGAGAAATTTGAAAGCAAATTATAAATACAAAACAGATCCTATTCTAAATCTGTAAACTTTAATTACTTATAAATGACACAGATGCACCAAGGTATCAAATAAGACTTTGTCAGTCATGTAATTTAAAATAGAACAGCTGAAATAACTTCACTGGATGTCAGGAAATGTGATTCTCTTTGGCAGAGCTCTGACGTGGCAGCTGAACCCTCAACAGAATCATGAGAGACCGACAACTCTACAATATTCTTTTTATTTCAGAGAAAAAATTGTTTTCATGATTTTGTTCTAACTCAATACATGCAAAGAGATTTATTCATGGTTTAAAATGACAGTTTTTAAGGTACACATTTGAACCCTGGTAAAAGGTTAGAAGATATGATCTTCTAAAACTTTGTCACTGCTTGTGGTTAATGATCTGTCAAGTGATTTCCTTCAAATTTGAACCAGTTGTAAATGAGTCATTTTGCCACATAAATGACTGGCAGCCATAGGAAGAAAGTAAAAATATCTTCACCATATCAAATATGCGCCCCATACTTTTTTCTTTTTACACATATTTGTTTGAGAAACAATTTGTATTTGGATAACTGACTGAGCTAATAGCTAACTATACAGTATAGTATGAGTGTTAAATCCTCTTCTCAGCACTCTAATCTGCTCTCTTTCAACCCAGTGAGGATTCTTTCCATCACATTAAAAATTTTAGATCAGTCTTTACTTCCACCTTTCGAGCAGAGAAGACGCTTCCCCTGTTCCTCGTCCCCTCCTCTTGTGTGATTTGCTCTGTTCATCTGGGCCTTTTATGACCAGGCTGGTTCCCATTCTAGTTCGGAGTCAGAGCCAGATGAGGCACTGATTCTTTGGTTTTCCACCACCTGAGCAACGGCTCTTGGTTCTCAAAACTGGTTCAATCCAGGCACCACCTCGTTGC
>JBAMHV010059170.1:0-10338 GCA_037177535.1 Pseudomugil gertrudae
TTTTGGATCAGCTGGAGACTTTTCAGGGCATATTTGGGACAGCCCATAAATAAGGAATTGCAATAGTCCAGTCTTGACATAACAAAGGCATGGACTAACTTCTCTGCATCACTCTGAGACAGGATGTCCCTAATTTTTACAATAGAGTAGAACTGTTTCTCCACTTCGAGAGGAGCTAGATGAGGTGGCTCGGGCTACTGGTTAGGATACCTCCTGGATGCCTCCCTGGTGAGGTGTTCCTGCTGGAGCAGGCCCCGGGGGAGACTCAGGACACATTTAACAGATTACATCTCGCGGCTGGCCTGGGAATGCCTCGGGATCCCCTTCAATGAGATGGCAAATGTGGCTGGGGAGAGGGAAGTCTGGGCTTTTCTCCTTAAGCTGCTGCCTCAGTGACTTGACTCCAAACAGGCAGTGGAAAATGGATGGACAAATGGATGACTTTCTTTGGGTCAGAGAGTACTGTCTGAGACATAATCCTTTCAATACAGCTTAAATAATTGCCACGTATCTTAACAATTTTCTAACAATGTTTCTATATTTAAAGTTTGTTTTCTACTACAAGTAAGACACTAGATACTTCACACAACTCCCACTTAATCTACCTCAGCAAATATCCCCTCAATATTATTAAAAAATTCAAAGAATCTGGAGAATTCTCTGTAAACAAAGGGCAAAGCTGAAACCCAGCACTGAATGACGGTGATGTTTAGACCCTCAGGTAGCACTATTTAAAAATAGACATGATTTTGTCATGTGAATCATTGCAAGAGTCAGTTTGTATCCTTGAAGGGAGGGAACGGTCACCAAAGGTTTATCAGACTTACACATATTTCAATAGATTTGTCACTGTTATGCATAGTTTTCATATCAACCTACCTAAAACAAAACTTGTAAAGACATATACCAGATTTTTACAATAATCTCTGCATGGAGCTAAGCAAGCACCAAAAAGTATGCTCACCCTTAACTTCTATTGAAATCTTGTTCTAAATGTGTAAAAAAGGAGCAAATTAACCTCAAATAATTCATATCTAGCTGAAGGAAATGTTCCCACACACTATGCTTTTTATTTATTTTGTCCACGTCAGGTCTAGATCTTTGTGAGGGTTTGTCGCCCTCTAGTGGGAGTTTTGTGACATGCACATCTACATTGTCTCTGGATGACATCTGTCAATCAGACCAGCACTCTTTGGTTATATGGTGAGCAGCACCTCTGTTATCTTCTATACTGTGTCTTTACATCTGCACACCACTTCTCACCCATGATTTTATTCCAGCTCTCTTTTAGAGCCAAAAGCAAGGGCATCTCCACAACAGAGTGGAGCATTCGATGACGGGATTGCACGTCATCTCTGTAACTGCTCCACATTCTGTGGTTCTTCAAGTAAGTATGAGAAGATACAAATTACTGTATAACTACTAAGTAAACAGACATATCCATTTGCCTTAATGTGTGAACCGTTCTGTCTCGTCTCCTTGTTTCCAGACCAGTTTTATGCAATAATAATCAATATTACCAGTGATGCTTTCAACATTAGCACCTTAAAAAATTTGGTATGTGCACCACAATGTGTTCTAAACACACTTTATATGTACAGTATTCACTATGTACTGACTCTTTTATCTTGTTTGACAGTTACTGAGACCTTCATTGTCAAAGTACATGTAAGTTCTCCCTGGCCCAATGATGTATGGCTACACAAATTCCAAAATAAACATTTTATTATGTGTTGATAACTTGCTGTTTGCATGTTCTGAGTATCTCTGAACAATTCTTTGTTTCCAGGTACATAAATTTTACAGAGATTTTAAATAAATATAAGGTAAAATTGACTGCAGATATAAGCTTTACAGATTACTTTTATTTGTAGGATGATTACTCATATTGGTCTATAAAGAGTCATTTGTGTTTCATGAGCCTTTTTTTTCATCCAGGGTGCTCATTTGGAATGTCATGGTACACAACAGAGGTACATTCTTTTTTTTTCCTTTTTATGTGCATATACAGGGACTAACCTCTTGAAATATGCTACTTAGAAATGACCTGCTTTTTGTGTGTGAATGTGGTGGAAGAGATTATGCATTTTTGTGAAGAACTGGATGATATTTAAGAGCTGCCCTGCTGCTTGTGTCCAGGTTGTACAGCTGCGTGGTGATACTGGAGATGTCTGAATCTGTCAACGGTTGCACCCTCAATGAACTTGTGCAACAGATTATAGAGAAAGAAAATTACATTACAACTGAAAAACAACTTACGCAAATGAGTTAGTATGCATCAATTACCAGTATGTAACCTAATGCGATAAAAGTTGTGTAAATATACATACATATTACTAACAATCTTCTGTGCTTTTTCAGTGGTATGTGGTCCTTCTGGTCAGTCTGTTCACACTCTGTTAAACTCCAACCTCACCTGGGTTTCCAGTGATCTGCTGATCAAAGATATTTGTCAAGACAAACATACCTCGCTTGAATGGTAACAAAAACTCAATTTCTATCCTGACATATGTTTAAAGTTCTCTAGAGAGACCTTATGAATAGTAAGTAGCAACAAGAATTTGCTTGAGATATGGGAAAGAGCTGCCTAATCTTTTATAAAGCAATCTTTCCTTCCATTTACATTGACAGAATAAGGAAGTAAAGAGAGCTATTTAATGTCCCAACTGGCACTAGCTGCGAAGTAGGACTTTTGAAGGTTGTCCTATTTACTATAGCAGTATAATTTGGCTTTTTTTTATCTGCTTTGAAAAATAACTGCAGATAAAAAAATGTGGAAAAATTGCATCAAAATATGAGGCACTCTAGTTTGAGATGCATTGTAGTGTATTATAGTAGTTAAGACATATGTGCACTGGAATTTAATACTAAAAGTTGTATTTAGAAACAATGAAGTGTTTCTAGCATTTGACACTTTGGGTGGAATATGGATAATCGGGTGATACAATTGTCTTGTTTTCATTTAAGATATAGCAGGGAGTCTGAAAGATGTTTTCGTTGTTCTTCCATAGTGAGGCCAATAAAACACTTGCTGTTCTCCTGGCTGACAGCTGCCCATCACAGCCTCATGCATTAAACACACCCCCACCCTCTAGTCTGACTAGCACAGCAGTTCCTCAGTCTACATTATCATCTATGACCAACACAACTGAACACACTCATTCAAACATGGCAGATACACAAACAATAGTTACCAGTCAACAATCTGTGACAACACAATCTGTTCAACCAGAAGGTTCACACAATCTGATTGTGACTAACCCTAACATAACTGTACAAAAATGGTCCAATAATAATGCAGAATTGTACAATGCAACATCACCCAGCAGCAGTTCCACACCATTGTACAATGCAACAACACCCAGCATCCGTTCCACACCATCGTACAATACAACGGCACCCAGCAGCAGTTCCACACCATTGTACAATGCAACAACACCCAACAGCACTTCCACACCATTATACAATGCAATAACACCCAGTGGCAGTTATGCACCATCGTACAATGCAACAACACCCAGCAGCAGTTCCACACCATTGTACAATGTTGCAACACTCAGCAGCATAGACACACCATCGTACAATGCAACAACACCTAGCAGCACAGATGCTCTATCGTACAACGCAACAACACCCAGCAGCACAGACGCACTATTGTACAATGCAACAACACCCAGCAGCATTTCCACACCATCGTTCAATGCAACAACACCCAGCATCAGTTCCACACCATTGTATAATGCAACAATACCCAGCAGCAGTTCCACACTATCGTACAATGCAACGACACCCAGCAGCAGTTCCACACCATTGTACAATGCGACAACACCCAGCAGCAGTTACGCACCATGGTACAATGCAACAACACCCATCAGCAGTTTCACACCATTGTACAATGCAACAACACCCAGCAGCACAGATGCACTATCGTACAATCCAACAACACCCAGCAGCAGTTACACACCATTGGTCAATGCAACAACACCCAGCAGCAGTTACACACCATTGGTCAATGCAACAACACCCAGCAGCATAGATGTACCATCGTACAATGCAACAACACCCAACAGCACAGATGCACCATTGTACAATGCAACAACACCCAGCAGCATAGACGCACCATCGTACAATGCCACAACACCCAGCAGCACAGACGTACCATCGTTCAATGCAACAACACCCAGCAGCACAGACGAACTACCATACAACGCAACAACACCCAGCAGCAGTTCCACTCCATTTTACAATGCAAAAACACCCAGCAGCAGTTCCACACCATTGTACAATGCAACAACACCCAGGAGCACAGAGGCGCCATCGTACAATGCAACAACACCCAGCAGCATAGACGCACCATCGTACAATGCCACAACACCCAGCAGCACAGACGTATCATCGTTCGATGCAACAACAACGAGCAGCACAGACAAACTATCATACAACGCAACAACACCCAGCAGCAGTTCCACTCCATTGTACAATGCAACAACACTCAGCAGCAGTTCCACACCATCGTACAATGCAACAACACCCAGCAGCACAGACACACCATCATACAATTCAACAACACCCAGCACCACAGACACACTATCGTACAATGCCACAACACCCAACAGCAGTTCCAAACCATCATACAATGCAACAACACCCAGCAGCAGTTACGCACCATCGTACAATGCAACTACACCCAGCAGCACAGACACACCATCGTACAATGCAACAACACCTAACAGCACAGACACACTATCGTACAATACAACAACACCTAGCAGCAGTTACACACCATCGTACAATGCAACAACACCTAGCAGCACAGACACACTATCGTACAATACAACAACACCTAGCAGCGGTTTCACACCATTGTTCAATGCAACAACACCCAGCAGCAGTTACGCACCATCGTACAATGCAACAACACCCAGCACCACAGACGCACTATCGTACAATGCAACAACACCCAACAGCAGTTACACACCATTGTTCAATGCAACAACACCCAGCAGCACAGATGCACTATCGTACAATGCAACAACACCCAGCAGCACAGACACACCATCGTACAATGCAACAACACCCAGCAGCACAGACGTACTATCGTACAACGCAACAACACCCAGCAGCAGTTGCACACCATCGTACAATGCAACTACACCCAGCAGCACAGACACATCATCGTACAATGCAACAACATCTAGCAGCACAGACACACTATCGTACAATGCAACAACACCCAGCAGCAGTTACTCACCCTCGTACAATGCAACAACACCTAGCAACACAGACACACTATCGTACAATGCAACAACACCTAGCAGCGGTTTCACACCATCGTACAATGCAACAACACCTAGCAGCGGTTTCACACCATTGTTCAATGCAACAACACCCAGCAGCAGTTACGCACCATCGTACAATGCAAAAACACCCAGCACCACAGACGCACTATCGTACAATGCAACAACACCCAACAGCAGTTACACACCATTGTTCAATGAAACAACACCCAGCAACACAAATGCACTATTGTACAATGCAACAACACCCAGCAGCAGTTCCACACCCTCGTTCAATGCAACAACACCCAGCAGCACAGACGCACCATCTTACAATGCAACAACACCTAGCAACACAGACACACTATCGTACAATGCAACAACACCCCGCAGCAGTTATGCACCATCGTACAATACGACGGCACCCAGCAAGAGTTCCACACCATTGTACAATGTTGCAACACTCAGCAGAAGTTTTACAACAGTAAACAACACAGAACTGCCCAACAATAGTTATACTACACTGGAGAATGAAACATCTTCTAACAACAATTATACAAGAGTAAACAATGCAAACACACCAATTCCAACCACAACTATTGTTACAACCACAACTCCAGGAACAACTATCACTACAAGTACAACTCCAGCCACAACTATCGCTACAACCACAACAACTCCAGGCACAACTATAGCTACAACCACAACAACTTCAGTCACAACTATCGCTACAACCACAACCACAACCACAACAACTCCAGCCACAATTATTGCTACAACCACAACAACTCCAGAGACAACTATCGCTACAACCACAATCAATACAACTCAAGGCACAACTATCGCTACAACCACAACCAATACAACTCAAGCCACAACTATCGCTACACCCACAACCACAACAATTCCAGCCACAATTATCACTACAACCACAACAACAAATGCTACAACCACAACAACTCCAAGCACAACTATCGCTGCAACTACAACCAATACAACTCCAGCCACAACTATCGCTACAACCACAACCACAACAACTCCAGACATCACTGTCGCTACAACCACAATCAATACAACTCCAGGCACAACTATCGCTACAACCACAACAAATACAACTCAAGCCACAACTATCGCTACACCCACAACCACAAAAATTCCAGCCACAATTATCACTACAACCACAACAACAAATGCTGCAACCACAACAACTCCAAGCACAACTATTGCTACAACCACAACCAATACAACTCCAGCCACAACTATCGCTACAACCACAACCCCAACCACAACAACTCCAGCCACAATTTTTGCTACAACCACAACAACTCTAGCCACAACTATCACTACAACCACAACAACAAATGCTACAACCACAACAACTCCAAGCACAACTATCGCTACAACCACAACCAATACAACTCCAGCCACAACTATCGCTACAACCACAACAACTCTAGCCACAACTATCGCTACAACCACAACCAATACAACTCTAGCCACAACTATCGCTACACCCACAACCAATACAACTCCAGCCACAACTATCGCTACAACCACAACCACAACAACTCCAGCCACAATTATTGATACAACCACAACAACTCCAGCCACAACTATCGCTACAACCACAATAATCAGAGATACAGGTAAGAAAAGAGAGAGGAGTTTATGAAACAAAGTTATACATGTGCATAATTTATTTTTTACCCAATGAAGCTGTACTTTGTATTAAGATCCTGAGGCGACTTCCGCAAGCACAGTAGTGACAGCTACAAGTGACAAAGTGAAGGAGGAACGAGTCAATGAGCTGTTAAATGAAACACAGGATTTAAATCAGCTCAATTCATCTCAGGTGAAATGTACTACTAAGATGTAATAGTTTTTTTTATGAATATACAGTTTCTATGCTATTTTGTATGTAAACTTTTGTAATTTGATTGGTGTTTCAGGTGTCTCAGCTGGTGGATAAGCTGTGTAAAGTATTAGATGGCCCCTCTGTGTCCCAGTCATTGGGACAAAAGGTCATAAACATAATTAGCAACCTGATGGAGGGCAACTTAACACTTCTTGCAGAAGCTTCAAACAGGTTGGACTTAGCAAAATATTAACACAAAATTACATATATATATACATTTCCATAATTTCTGTACTGTCTGTGTTGGGTTTCTTGACAAAAGGCTGATTCGAATGGTGGATGATCTTGGTGTTAAGTTGGATGTGACAGGTGACAGTGGCATTATCTCCTCAACTTCACTGATTCTGGCAGTCAGAACAGTAGATGGAGCCAACTTTCCAGCAACGTCCGTGAACATTTTGAATACTGATAATGTCCAGGTAATACAAATAAATGTGTAGTCAACTGTACATGTATGTCTTATGAAGTAAATGTGTTGCTTCCATTCATAAGAGTTGGAATAGACTTACAACATATTGCCTACATTATATTCATATCATGTAAACTAGGGGATAAACTTGACTTTCCATTGTACTTCACACTATAATTTCCTCTGCTGCAAAACAGCAGACTCTACTTCCTGAGGAAGCTGCGGTCGTTCAACGTGTGCAGCAAAATGCTGGAAATCTTTTACCAGTCTGTTGTGGCCGGTGTTTTCATCTGTGGTCTGCTGGGGGGGCAGCAGTGCAGCCAGTGACACCAACAGACTGAACAAACTAATCAGGAAGGCTGGCTCTGTCATTGGCTGCAGACAGGACACTTTAGAAGCAGTGGTGGCGAGGAGGACACTGAACAAACTGTTATCTATCTTGGATTACCCGGACCACCCTCTCCACCCTGTGCTGGACAGACAGCGAGCTCCTTTTCCAAAAGGCTCAGACAGCGGAGCTGTCTCAAGGACCGCTTCACGAAATCTTTCCAGCCAAATGCAATAAGACTGTTTAACGCATCATCACTGTGCCAAAGATAACTATTTGTTTTTATTTCGCTACTGTTATAAGCACCGCTGTACTGTACTGTATTGCTGCAACACCTAAATTTCCCAACTTGGGATGAATAAAGTTATTCTATTCTTTTCTATTCTATGTTAGCTATGTGTGCTACTTTGAGCTCAGTTTGTCGTGTTACAATATATAAGCTAATTATTCTGTGTGCTAATATCAGGTAAGTTGTTTGTGTGCTAATGCAAGCTCTCAGATCAGTACAACAAAAATTGAGTGGTATTGCTATCTAAATGTATGCTACATGTAATCTAAAACTGTATAAAGGATGTCAAATAGGCAAATCCCATGGATGAGAGGGCTGGATTGGATTACATTTATTCCAACAGAACTTTAAATGAAACTCACTTTGCTCTTTCATGACATTCACAATGACACACCTCATCTCAGACTGATAGATGACTAGCCTGAAAAAAAAGTGCACAATTTAGTCAAATGAAAAACATTTTCTTTTTTGACAACAGTGATCTAATTCAGGTAAAATGTATGATGTCATTCTGATACAGAACCTTTTCATTTGTAAACATTGAATTAGTCTTACTGATGAAAGTTATACACTTTTTGTCTCATTGTTCTTCTGGTGCTCTGATATACAAACTCCTAAAAATCAGAACTTAGTGAAATTTCACTTACTGTGAAGTTGGGTTGTAAGGATGGGAATAAGAGTTGGGCTGGTGAGAGCTTTGATAAGAGCTTAGAGCCGACCTGCAACATACGGACAAAGTCAGATCAAGGTTTTTCACTGCCAAACCGAATTGGTCTGAAATGAGATGAGGCCACAGCTCACCCTGTTGTAGATTCTACAGCAAAGCAGATTGGGAAATAATCTCCCAAATCATCAGGGGTTGGGGTCCACCTGATGACAAACTCATCATGCGTAGTCTTGTGCTTGGTGATGTTCGATGGGCCGGTGAGGATGAGATCTTCGATCCTGTATAAAAACAAAGCAGAGATTTATGTTATCACTGATGTTTTTGTGTGAGCAACAGACCTCACTGAGCTCTGTCTAACTTACTGTGAATAGGTCGCTTGTGCTCGGATCCTGATCTCCAGTTCTTTGTTGACCATCGCTGGGATTTTTTCTCCATTTTGAGGTGTTGGTGACACAAACATAGGCAAATATAGCCCCTCCTGACATGAGGGAACAGGTGGGTCCACTGCAGTTAAAAAGAAAATTCATTTGAATTCCACATTGAGAGAATGTCAACTCTTGAAATATTTGGATAAATTAAAAGGATAAAATATTCCTTCATGAGTTGAATAAGTAGTTTGACCTCAAAGAGTTAGTTGAACCTCTGATTGAGCAGGTGCAGTGTGGTTTTTGTCCCAGTTGTGGAACAGTGGACCAGCTAACTACCCCCTTCAGTGTCTCAAAGGAGGCTTGGGAGTTCTACCAACCAGTCTACTTGTACAATGTGGACTTGGACAAGGTGTTTATTCCGTGGATGTGCACTGATTTTAGTACCATTTTTCTGCTGGTTGGATGTCATGCTGCTGTAGTAATATTTAATGTAATTGTAACAGTTCTTAACGTTTGTTATAATGGGTAACCGTGCAAACTGGAAAGCAATGTGAGCTCTCTTTCAGCCTGAAAGAGGATTTTGATAAGACCCATTAAATGTATAAAGATGAACGAAGGTTTCTGAACAGCAAAAGTAAAGCTTGTTGGAGGGATTCCTACTGTGGCCATCTTGACTTCACTATGCTAGCCTTTACCCATGGAAAATTAAAAAATGGGCAAAGTGGTGGAGCTGAGAGGGGGACTGTGATTGTGGGGTGGATGATTAACATCTATCAAACACCGAGCTGGCTGTAACTAAGGGCTAATTGAGCTAACTCAGATCTAACTAGAGCAAACTGGCTAATGGCGGTATGTCGGCTAATGCTAAGGCATGCTGTTAGCTGGCTAAAAACCGCTCCAAAGCAACACCCTGCTTTCTTGTCATGGATATTAGATCCCTCTCTATCAAAAGAACACAACCATAATTATGCTTAATTTCAGGATGAAATATACTAAACAGATGACTAATTTAAAAAATGCACCTCCCTTACAGTGGTCATGAAGGTAAACTTGACTTATTAAAGCTGAAATGTTTTGTACCAAGCT
>JBAMHV010059190.1:0-10337 GCA_037177535.1 Pseudomugil gertrudae
ATATATACAATACACATGATTTACTTACAGCAGTGTTCACGGAATAAACAAAATACAAACTTATCAGATAACATATCATTTTACACATCAAAACAAGACATTTTATATTTAAAGATAAAACCTCTAAATCTTATAAAATGTGCTTGAATGTACAGAAAACATGCAGCTTATTCCACTCAGAAGGAACACCTTCGTTCTGTTTAGGAGAAGTGATGCTACTGAATTACAACGGTAGGCAGTATAGAATTGCCCACAATGCCACCCTGAGGAGACACCATACACCAAAGTCTGATAGCTTTAAATCATTGAGTAGGAACAGAAACTTAAGTTTCTTTATCCCAGCTTTCAAAAGATCACTTCTGGTTTGTCTTACAAGTGAAAAGAACCCTAACTGACTCAGACACAAATTACTGATGGTTATTGTACTGAATGATTGGACACCCCAACAGTTATACTTGCTTGTGAGGTTTTTATTCTCTGATGTACGTCACTTTGGATAAAAGCGTCTGCTAAATGACTGTAGAATAGAATAGAATAGAATAGAATAGAATAGAATAGAATAGAATAGAATAGAATAGAATAGAATAGAATAGAATATACGAACAAAGTGAACAATTTTCTTAGTAAATGAACATGCAAGAATAAACTATTTATTTAGTGCTATGTTATTTATTCAGCACATAATTGCTCTAGCTAGATTTACTTTGGCTTTCACTATGAACAAAATGAACCTTGGACTTAGTTTTTAAAAACTAAAATCATTAATTTAACTAACAAAAAACACTTACACACACTTACACCCTAATCAACTCAAACTCTAACATTTCTAGAACAACAAACTTTTACATGTCATATTGATAAACTCAAATGCAAGTTATTCTTCATCTTATAATTTTTTAAGGATCAATCTTAATGCAAACTCTTGTACAAACTGTCACTTCATTGTACAAACGGTAAAAACTGTGTTGTCCACAATCTCATAAGTCTTCCTTCCTGCTAGTGGATGAAATAATAACACAATAATGTACTAAAATAATTTTAACACATCACCTAAAAATAAACTGAAAAATATAATTATTTAAAATTATTTTCTACATTGTGTCAAAGGGCCAAAGAAAGACCTCGGATTTGTTTTTAGTTTTTAAATAGACTTCTTTTTTGGGTCAGACTTTAAAGATTTAAATTAGGGCACTATGTTGTTTTTATTGTAAACTTAGAATTATGACAGAATTATTATAATTTTCTCAGAATGCCATATTAGTACACAAATTTACCCTCATTGGTTGTTTTTCACACACCACAGTTTCCCTTTCCTGTGTAGAAACAGCAGCGGTAACACCAGACTGCTGGGAAAACTGAAGAAGATCTCAGATGTGAACACCACATGATCTATTTCTTTTCCCGACAAGTCAGAGATGTCCCAAGTTAAACCCCAAGCAAACTTTGCAAGCAGCACTCCCAGTATTATCCCAATGGTATAAATGGCTCTAAGCTTTGATTGGTCAAACTTCTCCCTGGCTTTGCTCCGTTTCCCTGGGCCTGGACGAATCAAAATGCAGAGAACAGAGATGTTGCAGAAGGACACCACAATTACAGTTGCGAACAAAACGGTTAGATCCACAAAGATGAAGATTGTTGGAACCGTCATCAAACCCGACCCGACAAAGCAAAGTACCCAGGCACAGCCAATACTGATGTTTCTCATTCTGATCCCTCTTTTACTTCTCAGACTCCGGTAGGTGATGGGATGTATGACAGCCAGGTAACGCTCCACACACAACAGAGTATGAAAGAATAACTGTCCGTACCATGTGAAGCATGAGAGATTCATTTCCACATATGATATGTTGTATTCATTTCTATAGAAACCATAGCAGTAAAGAAAGCATCTTAAAGCAGCAATCAGCTCTATGAGGACCATGTGGTAGGTGAAGACGTCGGCATGACTCATTGCTGCTGCTGATGAGGTGGAGCACTGTTTCCGTGAGTGCTGAGCCCCATGATGAAGGATAAAGATGCAGAAGGGAAGGAGGATTACAGTGTAGGTGATTAGAAATATGGTGTAAATGAGATCAATTGTGGAATTGATGTTGTAATCACTGGTTGTATAGTTTGGACGAAGAAGGAAGTCTTTGAAGAGCGAAGAGTTCTCCGACATATCTGGAAAAGATTAGCACATTAAAATTAAACAAATAAATATCAGTCCATTTACATCAGTGTGTGTGTGCTTACTTATGGCGATTTTCCACTAATACTGCCTTACACGACTCCACACGGAAACAGAACGTTTCCATTAGGATTTCTCGAACCATGTACCTACTTCGTTGAGGTTCCAAGCATGTCGGGCCGTGCGGGTAGCATGAAGTCCACAGGCTGGCGTCCATCGATTGGCCTGATGTGATCCAGAGTGTTTTGTCTTGCACTCCAACAACGTCTCATGATTTGTTCCATGAGTCTAATTCCCATGAATAACCATAACCCGAGCCCCAGGTAAAAAGTTAGAGGTCTTCCATCGTTGTGTCCGTCTTCTTCTGTGGTGTTCTGCAGACCCCGCGCAAAGCATCTAGGAAGTCACATTGTGCGGGGGACCCCTTCCCACATTAGAGGATTGCAACTTGTAATTGAAAAGCAGTAGAGTAGAGTACGGCTGGGTCAGTAGAGTCAAATCGAGAAGTCACTAATGGAAAAGCGGCTTTAGAGGAGCTACTTTTGTATTAGCAACTAGAAAAGCCCTCTGTGAGCACAGACATCAAGCAACTCATTTCCATACATAATGTGATTAGTCCTACATTCATTTTACTGTATATTGATACACAATTAGATTGTGAGATCTTGGTCATGAATCCACAGTGTCATGGCTATGTGTGGTGTTTGTTGCATGTTTTCTTAAGTTTGTTCTCTTGGAGTGATGAAAATGCCAAAGATTCCCCATTTTTCCTGTTCTGGATGATACAATCCAGACCTAAATTGATTAGAATTTAAGTTAGACCAAACCCCGTTTAAAAAAAAAAAACAATCAGTCAAAAAGCACCACCTCCCCCACTGCCTCAGCAGAGGTATTTATAGCTGTGCTTATGTTGTACTTTGCATAAACACTTACCAGCTTTCCAATGCCCTCATAAAGTAATACATCATTCTAAATCTGACCTATACATGATGCTACAATGTCAATATAGTCCAACATGTTTGATGAATTTTGCTTGTGACACTGATGTTTTATTTGGCATCTCTGGGAATATGTTTTCTTACTAAATCCAATGGAAAGGTTTTTCCCAAACCTGTAACCAGTAGTGTAGAGGCTGGGAACAGCAAACCTCACAGTGAAATGATTACTCTTCTCCTTCTTTCAATATTTCCCCTCATATTTGTGAAATAGTTCGTTTTAATTTAAACTATTTATATTTAATTAATCAGCAGTATTTATAATGAGTGTACACATTGATGGGGAGAGACTAATGTATCCAAGTAAATTAATGACATAAAAAATCATTAAATTGCATTTAATTATTTTATGATTAAATTTTAAAAATTAAGCTGATGACCAAAATATTTAACTCAGATCTTTTTTTTTCAATGAACAACACATACATAGATAAATAATCTATTGCTTTGATTTTCATTATGAAAACTTTCTGTTTTCAGCTCATTTTTAGATGTTTCAGGTGAATCAGAATATATGAGCAGCAGCAGATGATGAAACAACAGTCATGTGGACTAAAAGACATTTGTGAATAATATTATATCAAAATTATTAAAGCAGTTTACAGAGATTCTCCTAAATTTATTTCCATTTAGCTTTTATTTTAGTGGCATTTTGACAATAAAATTGTATCAAAACACAAAATGTGTATAGATAAATCTATTTGTATGAATAAATTTCAAAGCAACATATTAATTTCTAACACTTGTTATACATAGAAAATAATAAAAACACACCAACCTCATCAGTATTTGTCCCTAAATGTTCTTCTTTGTCTCTCTATTGCAGACTCTGTGTGCTCATAGGGCAATTTCACAGCTGCACCTTAGCTTAATGTTTTTCATGTTCAATGTAAATATTGATTATTTGCATAAGAAAAAACAATGTCACAAGGCAAATATGATTGATTTCAAAAAGATGTGAGCAAATGTTATCCCAAAAGATGCAGCAGCATCCATATATTATGTCATCAGTCAATATTGTGTCAGTGATGACCTGGATGCATTGCTTCCTTAAAACAGCAACACAGATCTCAGTCAGCAGTTGTTTATTTTATCACTCCATCAGAGTCAGAAGTTGACAGAATTCAAATAAGTACAAAGGTCTGTATGTTATATAAGCAAACAGGTTTATTAACTGTGCTGTGAGAGTGCAGAACAGCGCTTATAGCTAAAACAGATCATGTTTATTGGGAACTTTACTAAATAACAAAATAACACTATGAAAAAAATACAGAAAACATAATCATCATAAGTATGTAACTTAAAGCCAGTCCAAAGTCCACTTCTCTGTTTGTCCTGTTAAGAAGTAGCACTGATTGTGATTTGCTCCCCAGAAATGTGCCTACTCCTAAGAGAAAATCAAACATGACAATCAGACATCACCATTTACATATTATTGCTGTTTTTTCTCTTTTTAAAATTTTATTTTCAAAGAAAAATAGGTGGCTCAGCAACCAGTCTTTTACTTTTTATCTGTTGTGGAGCAGGTGAGATTTTCAGCATGATGATACAACCTTATAGGACACAAAAAGGCTCAATTATTCCATTTATCCAGAACCAAAACTTAAAAATAGTAAGAGTTATAGACATCTGCTGGTGAAGACAGGAATAGCAATGTCTTGCTGCTACATTCTGAATAGGAGGTGGTCACCAGTGACCAAAAATCTTACCAATATGAACATGCTTTCATCTATGAGTGAATTTTTTGCCCTCAGGTGAAGCCATGACACCATTTCAGGTAACTATTTCAAAATGGTGTACTGTCTTATGTGGCTTTAAAGCAATCAAACAATAACAAAGCTGTTTATGCAAAGCTCAGCAGGTTTTCACTTCATACACACACACACACACACACACACACACACACACCCCACACACAGTTGTTTATCCTTTAATAATAATAATAGCAATACATTTTATGTCTGGATACCTTTCATGACACTAACCTAAAGAAAAATACAAAACATTCTGTAAAATATAAGAAAATTAAACAATGATAAATATAAATAACAAACAAAAATATGAAAAAAATAAAACAAAACAAACAGGACATAAGGAAATAACTTAGCTGAAGGATCACAGGAAGTAAGCGAGTTTGTAAAGTTCAAGTTTGGATCTGAAGACTGGAATTGAATATTGCGGGAGTCAGGGGGAAGGGAGTGGCATCAAGGAGCAGAGCCGCTGAAAGCTCCGCCTCCCATGGAAGTGAGGTGTAAATCACCTGAAGTGAGACAGGTAGAGAAAGGGGCTCTTGAAATGTACACCGTAGCAGGGAAAACACAGTTTTTATGTCAGTTTTATAATTGTAATTATCTTTTTCCCTGTAAAAGCTGCCTGTCCAGGATCACGGCATGTAGATCTGTCAGAACCATTATTTACTTGTTTATTCATTAGCACTACCGTTAACTCGTGTATTATTGCTGCATCTGACGGGGAAGACAAAAGGAAGAAATGAGTGGAACAGAGGGTAATAAAGAGAAAGGTATACATACAAAAATACATGAATGAAATCTAGAAAAGAAAAAGAATAAGTCTGCCATAATAACAGAAGCAATATGCCCGAAAATATCCAACCTAAAGGTCATTGATCTTTGATTTCACAACACATTTCATTGTTAATGAAACAAGTATAGTTACTGGCCTTATACTGAGAGCTGATGCAAATCAAAGGGCATGAGATAAATAAGGAAATTGGGAGGTTTCTGTTTGGGTGAGAATAAAAGCCATGACGCTCAGGGTCTGAATGAGCAGGGTGCAGTGTTGCTGTTCCTCATACCAGTCTCTCTGGAAACAGAAGGAGTGATGAGCATATTTACCTACAGAAATGAGCCATAACAAAAGGAATGGCAAAACATTTATTAGATTTGCAACATGCAAACCTCTCTCATCTTTTCTCCACCTGTTGAACAAACCCAGACACTGATGTTTTAAAGTATTTTGTATTTCGATCACATCAGGTAAACAGTAGTTTCTGACTTTGTGACACAGCAGAAGGAAAATACAAACCCATCGAACAAGGTGAGCATCTTTCATCTTTTAGAGGGCCTAATATTTTCTTGATCCAGTTATAATGCTCCTTCTCACGCCCAGTTCCATCGTTTTGGTCTTTCCCACTTACTGAGTTGAATATATTTCATAATGCATGCGTGATGTGTCATACTGTTTATAAAATGAATCCCAGGCTGTGTGAGCTCATCCCAATTTGGGGTCCTCTCCATGCTTATGATACTAGGAATACATTTCTTATAAATGGTAAAAAAATGACATCTGACTTATACTAGTCGGAGCTTTGCATGTAGGAGCCCACAGATCTGGAAGGGCTTGATGAAAAACAGTGCTGAAATCCATCTCCACCTTTAGAAGATGTTAAAGAAAAATCTGATCAGCTTTTATAACTATGGTCCCAAAAATTAATCTAGCAAAGTATTGTGTGTATTGTGTGTCTAAATGTAAGTTATATGTGTGTATATTGGTATGTATGAAAATCTGATGCTCTTTCTTCTTCTACGCATTTAATCCAGCTAGTATTATTCTGTTACTCTGCACTCAGATTTCCATCTAAAATCTTCGACAAACCATCCTCTCACATCTTTACCACATTCAGCCTTGCTAACATCTTCTTCCTCTCACCTCTCTGCATCTACATCCTCTGTCATGGCCTCCATGAATGGTGGCGAAAGCGCTCCACCTTCTCAGTGGCATCAGTGGCTCACTCTGACTGCTTCACCTACCATATCCTCATCATGGAGCTGGTTGCCATCTTTGGGTTCATCTGTTTCTGCATTGGCATCTACAAACATCAGTTCAGCTTTTTATCAGCAGGTTCCATTATTTTCATCTTAACTTGGCAAGGAGAAACACTCCTTCAAGTCCTGATGTGTGTGGAGCGATACCTCGCTGTCGTTCATCCGATCACCTACCTGAGGCTGAAAAACGAAAGAGGCATTAGAATGAGGAATATCAGCATTGGCTGCGCTTGGCTGCTATCCTTTTCAGGGATAGGTTTGTTGATGATTACTTCACAGTTATTTCTTATTATGGAGTTTTTGTTCTGCTGCACTGCCTTGGCGTTGGCCTCCTTTTGCAGCCTTTCTGTTCTCTGCGTTCTGATCCGTCCACATCCCGGAGAACAGGGCAGGGAAAAACTTGACCAATCAAAACAGAGGGTGCTCTACATCATCGTGGCTATTCTGTGGGTGCTATTGTTGAGGTTATCTTGGGCTCTGGTACACATTGGAGTATATTTTTTCAAACCAAGTCAGGCATGTTTAATAATTACGAATGGTTTCTGGCTTTACCTCCCGAGCAGTCTCATCTTACCTTTGCTGTTTCTGCACAGATCAGGGAAATTATTATGTTTCACTAGAAAGAAATCCAATGAGATCAAAGCATAGATCTGGATTCATGTGATTACTCAAAATCATAGCTGGGCGATAACGTAAAATGTGATCTAATTCCAGGGCAAGTATTGCTGATACTGATACAGATATCTTTGAAATGTCAGAATCGGTTAATGATTTTGCCTTTAATCAGTAATCATTAGTATGATCATAATAATACAAACATTTGTCAAATAAAACCATTTTTATTAAACTGAATTGCAGAGCTAAAAACATTTTATGTAAACTGTATAAAATATCACAATGTCACAAAATAAAATAGCTGATGTTCCCTTTTATCGCACACAATTGTTTGAGAAAAATAAAGTCAACTTTGCAAATTAGTAATATGATCACATTCTACTCAATTCAATGTTATATATATAGCCAAGTATCACAACAAAGTCGTCTCAAAAGGCTTCACACACAGTTAATCACACAACAGCACACAAAACACACAATAAACACAGTAATGACTACATTAACTAAGCAGACCCAGGACATCCCTGTCCTTAGACCCTCCTTCTCGGTAAGGAAAAACTCTTAAAGCACCCCAGTTGTGGGGGATAAAAAGAAGAAACCTCATGGAGCCCACAATGAAGTAGAGATCCTCTCCTAGGACGGACAGGCAAATCTGCCTAAGACTGTTATCAATTAGCTCATCTAAATTCTGAAATAACACAGTTCAGGGTTGTAGCATATCCAGTTCTCATTGTGATATGGAAAAATACTGGCCTTGGTTATCAATACTATCAATATTTGGATACTATCAATATTACAAATGATGTAGCTTATCCCATCAATGTTTATGTTCTTTTCCTCAAAACTGAAATCTGCTATTTTGAAAAAAAAAAAAGTTTTTGCTATCTGTTCCCACGCGAATGCAGTTTTGGAGCACTTGTAATTAATTTTACGTCCTTCCAGGATGAGGATTTTTGGATAATCTACCTAGCTATTAAGGTGTAAACAGGAAAGAAGTGGCCCCCTCCAGGATTCTTGATGGCTGGGGGTTTTTAAATGTTTACCTTAACAAACATCTAAAACCTCCAGCCATCAATAATCCTGGAGGGGGCCAAGTCAACTCTTTGTTTACATAGTTCACCATCTTTCTATTATTCATCCACTTTCTTCACCACCTAATGCAATTCAGGGTCATGAGAAGTAATTGATATCTGTGCATTTTATTATGGACAGATATTTTATAAAACGTGTCGGTGATTTTTTTGTATTGATAAATATGTATGCAAATATAACATTAATTTTCACAATGTTTCTATGCTACTTGGTTTTTTCTGTACTGTAGCAGTAGTAGTTTAGAAGTTTTTAAAAATATTTCCATATCTAAAATAAATCAAATGCAGATTGTCCGATTTTGCTAATTTAATGTGTGTGAAATAAAAAAGGAACATGGTGAGCTTGACTCTTTATTTACTTTTTATATTTAAAATCAGTGGCATAAAGTTTGTTTTGTGTTTAACAACAAAGTCACAGATATGCACTTCAACAGACACAGTTCACTTTATTAAAATGATTTACAGTCCAGTTAATAATACCCTGTACTCAGGTCTGAGGAACATAAACCTCATTCAGGTTTTTTTTTTTTTTTTGCAGACATCTTGGTAATCTGAGTGAATTTTATTAGGTGTGATAAAAATGTAGAGTCTCATCAGCATATGAATGGAAACTTATACCATGCAGTCTAGTGATGTTTAAATTTATCAACTTAAAGGTAATGTGCACTTAGAAGAAAAGTTTAGATAATTCTCTTTGCCAGTTCAAGTTCAGCTCTTAGCTTAGAAAAATTTGCCTACAGAAATGAACCATATAAAACAAAATTATAAATTAATTGTTTTCCTCTATGCAAAAATTTCCCTCCAGCCTGTTCTTTGCACCTGTACTTCTTGCCACACACCCCTTAAATCTTTTTCTATACAAGGACACACAATTCTGATATAAGGCAGTGTACATTTGGATCAGACCAATTTGCTGCTATTTGTCTAACACCACAGGAAGAAGGAGAGGAATAAACATCACTGATGATGTGAGTGTGCTTTGAGAGTTTTTTTTTTTACAAAGACTAAATAAAATAGGTTTACACAGGTCACTTAATATTTTCTCAAGTATCAGATTTTATTAGTTTTTTTCCAAACTTAAAAATGTTAATTTTTTTTTAATGACAATGCATGTGAAAACATTTCTTTTTTATGTACAATGGAAAGCAGGGTGTAAATTTCAATCACAATACCTAATGGATGAAATTTCTGTTTCAGTTCGATTCAGTTTTAATTCAGCTCTGATGAAGACTGGTTGTCATCAATCTAGACTAATGCTTTATTAAAGATATCACAGATAGTTGAACATGCATTCTCATTTATTTTAAAATCACAAAAAAATGTTGAAATATTTTTTAAATATCGCTCCCAATCGAATAAACAAATAACAAATATAACAAATTAATTAATGGTCTGAAGTGGTTTAATTTGAGCCCGCCAATCAAAACTCAGCATAAACCAACATATAAGTTAAAGGATATAAACACAAACTATATAAATGTTACATTTCTAAATAACATAACTTCGGTTAACTTAATTAAGTTACAGCATCTAATTTTAGTTACATAAATGTTAATGATATTTTCTGATTTCTTCAGTCTTTGTTGCTGATACTGGTAGGTACTGTCTGTGTAATAGACATAAAAATGCTTACTGTTAAAATATAAATAAATACCATAGTACTGTATGATAAACAATAAGTTGG
>JBAMHV010059270.1:0-10332 GCA_037177535.1 Pseudomugil gertrudae
CGAGATTGAGCCATCCCCAGTGTCAGTGCAAAAGCAGTACAGAAGATAAATAAGAAAGATCTATGGTATAAAAATATCTACAGAATAAACAGATGTGCCCACTCGAGTTATTTGCAGATGTAAGTATGATGTATATGTCTGAGAAATATATTGCACATTCAAAGTATTTCACGGATCATGATATATTATTATGTATTTGATAAAATACTCATATCATAATAAATAAATGAGTTTACCTACTTTAGACTTTCACATAAAACTGAGGCAATTCAATTACAATTTAATTTGTTTCATCTAGCTGTATTAAATGAAAGGTAAGCACAATTAAATTCAATGCAGCATAATCCCATTTAATCAAATCTATGATAGTCTGGCTGTACATTGAACATGTCAATTTAAAAGCAAGTGGACATTTTCCCAAAAAGTCTGTCTGTAATGATCCACTTAGCATCTTCAATACATAGATGATGTAATGATTGGGGGGTGCATGCATCGAGCAGCAACTCAAACCCCCTTCACCCAGCTGAAGAAGGATGTTTTTTAAATTTTGCTCAAAAGATCACATACTTTTATTTGGGTGAATAATCAGTGCACTTCCGGTATGAATTTGACAGAGTTTGAACTTTTTCCAGATCATAGCAGTCCCTCCCTCATCTTGACACAGCTGTGAAGACCAGAGCTGAGCTGGTTTCCAGTGCAGGGTGTATATGTTCTCCACTCTGAGGCAGAGTAAACAGTTAAATGATGGTAAAAGGAGTCACGTCGCTGTTACTGCTCTGATACAGCCACACAGGGAAGAAGAAGCATTTGCAATGCAAATAATCATAAAACCACAAAGGTGAGATCATTTCCCACACTGCGAACGGAGAGGTCAGGTCTGCTGAGGTTCCTTGTTTTTCAGTCCTGGTCCATGGAAATAAAAAAAGCAGGGTTGCATGATACTTTTCTGCATGAATAATACTTTATTTTATAGTGCAAACATCCATTTATTCACAGCTTTGTTCATTTTAGCCTGTGACTTATAACATTTTAGCTGGGTAATAATTATCTTTAAATATCTGCACAAGCAATTTCACAACAAACACGTTTGTTATAGAAAACAAATGTTAACTACACTAACTGTAATATGTGATGCTACTTTGGATCAATAGGATTAATTAATTACATTTGAGAATTTGAGTTTGTTGTGTTTATTTTCTCAGGTGTCTGTGAAGGAAGCCATTAAAGCAACTTCCAGTCCAAACTCTTCCCAGTGCTTGATGAGGGAACACTGGGAAGATTCAGAAGGACAATAGATAAGAGGCTTGTTTGTTTCTCTAGCAGATTACAATGTCAGTGCTGTTCCATTGTTGTTCCATTGCTCTAGATTTTATTATCAGACCTTTTAATGACAAACAGCAGGGTCATTTTAGTCTGAAATTTTATTAGGTTACCAAGTGAAAATAGTGTGTATAACCTCTGTAGCCACTGGTAGGACATTCATGTTGCCTATCTGGTGGTGGTGCCTCCCCTTCAGCGGCTGTATTTGTTTTCTGTTAAAGAACAACCCCACTCTCAAAAACCCTGGAATAAAATGTAAATAAAGCAGGACCTTATGATGTCACGTGTTCTTCGGAGAAGATAAAAACACATCGGATGGGGGACACTGGGATATTTTATCATTTATAGAAAACAGGAACAGCAGCTGGTACAAACGTGAAGCAACTGGAATGGTGGTTGGATTCTGTTTTTATTACATGTAGATCCATCTCTTCACTGTAATCAGCAGATTGTGATCTTTCACATGAACAGCTGTTGAAACTGATTAATGAAGGGTTTAGTGTTTGCTGATCCTCTCTGGACAAAACAACTAAAATGTTTTAAATGAAACAAACTGAAGTTATTTCCTTTGTGTTAAAGTACTTCTCTGAAAGGTTTTATTTCCTTTCTGCTCCTGCTCACACCAGAAAGCTCATTTCATGCTCAGCCAGCTTGCTGCACCTGAAACAATAAGATGTATTCTTGTGTGTTTGTCAGAACCAAACTTCCTGTCACTTCCAGCCTTGTCAACACGGCTGCACAGTCAAACACCCAGACGCCTCCGGGACTCAAACGACTGTCAGAGCACAAAGAGCAACTGTAGCGCACATGAGGAAGCTGTGTGCCTGCGAAAGAGCCATTTACATATTGTGATCAGGATCTTTAGTTACTGTAGTGTGGGGCTGTTCCAGAGGTTGCTCTGACAGCTTCCACAAGAGCATGCACCAAAAGATGTCACTGTTGCACCAGCCATGCTGGGAGTCTTCATCCTGCACCCATCACACACATCACAAAGCTCCTGAAAGAGGAGAAAACATGCTTCATTTGGGGAAAGTCTCACACATCTACAATCTGCTTTGTGTTACAGTCTGGAGGTCTCCAACCTTTTCACAAAGAAAGAGATGAGTTTTATTTATTTATTATTTGTATCCAGTTCAGAAACACATTTTCAGTGGTCGTCTTTCAGCTTTGAAGGACATTACAATAAATAGGCGACAAGCATATATTTGCATCTCACATTTAATGTTTGAGGCAGTTAAAAGTGAGTCATATAAAACAAAATGAATTTCAGATTGTGCAACAAATAGCAAAAATCTCAATAAAAGCATAAATACAACAGCCAAAAGGATATGAACAAATAAATAAAATGCAAAGAGAAAATCCATCAGTTCTGCTGTAAAGCAGTTGAAAAGAAAGCATTTCCGTCTATTTTCATCTGCTAGATTAGATTCTGATCAACCGTCATGGTTTTTTCCATGCAAACAATAAGCATTAGATGTGGATGATCTGCATTCACTGGCTTAAAACAAATAAAGTGTATACAGAAGGATGTGGTGTTTGCTCCTTTACACACAGCTGCAATAAAAAGAATATATGTTGAAGCAGGAAAGATAATCTGAACAAACCTCGTCCTTTCAGCGCAGATCTTCACATCCCATCTTCCACGTCCCTCAGTGAAGGGAGAAACTTTACATATATGTTCTATAGAGGGTAAGGTTTGTGTCATGCTTTTATATCCCTTCAGAGAGGAAACAATGGTTTGAAATGCAGAGGTTCAAGAAAGCAGCATTTGGAATTACGCCGTTCACTATTATGTCATGTGCAGACACCTATTTGATGTGGTTTTTGTCATCAGGTGTTGGTTTTTCCCAGCCTGAATCCTGAAACTTTGCCTCGTTTTTAGCCTTTATCTCCAGAACTTCACATTTCTAGCATGGATGCTAAACTCAAGATCCGCCTTGCTCACCTCCAGCTAGAGACAGAGGAAAAGGAAAAGGAGCGTAGAGCCGAGTCTGACCTCAGACTGCAGATTTGTAGGTTGGAGATAGAAGCTGAGAAATAAAGTTAAAACAGCTTGATGTGGAAGCCATGAAGCTTTCCCTCACTCCAGCACAAACCACTTCAATATCTGTGTCTGCACACTCTTCACAGGTTTCAGTTGAGAAGACTGGGTTGATGTCAGCAAAAATATCACCTTGGTACCAGCATTTCGTGAGGCAAAGGTTGACTCCTATTTCAATGCCTTTGAAAGGATAGCTACGGCACTTGGGTGGCCCAAAGATATGTGGTCAATACTCCTCCAATGTAAGTTAGTGGGTAAAGCACAAGAAGTTGTGTTTTCTCTTTCTCTTGAAGTACTTAAAGAATCCATTTTGCGTGCCTATGCACTTGTACCAGAAGTTTAGAAACCACAAGAAGGTTGGAAGCCAGGTTGTTGAGTTTGCAAGAGAAAAGACTGTTCTCCTTGATAAGTGGTGTCATTTGATTCTTCTGGAGGATTTTAAGAGTGCATTACCAGAAAAATGGTGGTCTTCTTGAATGAGCAAAAAGTCTCTCTATTGTCAAAGGCAGCTGTACTGGCTGATGAGTTTATCTTGACTCACAAGAATGGGTTTGTGCCTGCACACTCTAAGATGCCAGTGGCTCGTTCAATGAGACCAGAATTCAGATCTCATCCTTTCGAAAAGTCCAAGGACCCCACATCTCCCCCTTGTGAAGTGCTCAAGTGCTTCTATTGCCATGAAAAGGGCCACGTAATGGTTTTTTACCTTTGTCCCAGACATCCTTCTGTAATTCACGTGCAGTCATTGAGGGTATTTGTATGAAATTTGTTTCTGCTCCCTTACACCTTATTCACATTCAGTCTGCACTGATTAATGGACTTCATATAGTAGCAGTTCTTCCTGCCTTACCAATTAAAGGTGTAGACGTCATCCTGGGTAACGATCTATCAGGTGGACTAGTTGTGCCAGTTCCTGAGGTGTTGGATAAACCTGACTGGAGCTCAAAGTCTGAAAGCCCACAACCATTTTCTGATCTTTTCCCTGCTTGTGTGATTACAAGGTCCCAGACCAAGAAATATGGCCTTGATCTGTCAGAATAATTTCTTGTCATGGTACATGAATCTTAAATGTGCAGGTTTGACAGCCACCCTGAGATTAGGTCTAGAGATATGGTTAACTCTCCTAGTTCAGGTGTTGATCTTCCAGCTTCCCGCAGAGAATTCCTTGAAGCTCAACAAACGGATTTATCTCTCTCAAAATGCTATGCATCTGTTCTTCCTCAGGCTGTAGCTAAGAAAAAGAAAGTAGCTTATGTCCTTGATGATGGTTTGTTGATGTGGCACTGGGTTAGTGGAGAGCCAGAGGAGGAGTGGGCACCAATTTACCAAATTGTTATGCCCAAAGTTTTCCGTTCCCAGATACTCAAGTTGGCTCATGACCACCCTTGGTCAGGACACATGGGGGTCACAAAAACGTATAACAGAGTCCTCAAACATTTTTTTTGGCCTGGACTCAAATCTGATGTTGCTTACCATTGCCACACTTGCCATGTCTGCCAGGTTGCAGGTAAACCAAATCAAACAGTTCCAGTAGCTCCTCTCTTTCTCCTGTACCAGTAATGAGTGAACCGTTTGAGATCGTGATTGTTGACGGTGTAGGACCATTGCCAAAGACCAGATCTGGCAATCAGTACAAACTAACAATTATGTGCATTTCCAGAAGCTGTCCCTCTGAGAAGAATAACAGCACCTGTCATTGCTAAGGCTTTATTAAAAATTTTTCTCAATGTTTGGTACTCCAAAAGTGATCCAAACAGACCAAGGGACCAATTTCATGTCGAGGATTTTTGCTAAAGTGCTTAAAACATTAAGTGTTGAACATGTTACCTCCAGTTCTTACCACCCTGAGAGTCAAGGCGCTTTGGAAAGATTTCATGAGACCTTGAAATCCATGTTGTGTAAACACTCAATTCTCTGAGAAAGACTGGGCAGACAGTCTTCCATTCCTGCTGTTTGCTGCACACGAAGCAGTACAAGAATCTCTGTTTTAGTCCGGCAGAACTTGTGTTTGGACATGATGTTAGATGTAAGAATTAAAGATCCTTAAAGAGCAGCTGTTTGTTCCTGAAAAAAGTGTTAGAAACATCCCAGAGTATGTTGTTAGAACAAGAGAACAGCTTCAGAAAGCCTGTGCTCTAGCTAAAGAGGCTCTAACTTCATCCCAGGTGAGAATGAAGCAACACTATGATAAAAAGCAGTTGCCAGATCTTTTCAGCCAGGTTTATAGAGTTTTAGTTCTTTTATGCCTATACTTGGCTCTGCTCTTTCAACAATATTTTCTGATCCAAATGAGAAAAGATTTAGTGAGACAAACGATGTTCAAACAGCAGATCACCAACAAAAAACCAGAGTTTGCCACATCAACATGATGAAACTGTACTGTTTAAGAGAGCCTGGGCTGATGCCCACATCGGTCGTAGCAGAACCGATTTCTCCTGTGGTATCCATTACAGTAGTGGACAATCAAGATGAGTTAGTAATGTGCAAAGCCTTGCCACTAGGGGTCAGTTCTCCCTGTTTGTCAGATACAACGTCGAATGGCAGTCTCAAGATACTGTACTGATTTTAGAAAGGTGAATGGTGTTACAGTGCCAGATGCATATGTGTTACCACTTATCGATGATTGCATTGATGAAATCAGTCTGGCCAAGTATGTCAGTAAGCTTGACATGTTAAAAGGTTATTGGCAAGTCCCCTTACTAGCAAAGCCTCACAGATAACAGTTTTTGTAATAATAATGCCATTTGGCTTGTGATGCTCCTGCAACTTTCCAGAGGCTTGTTAATAAAATACTTGGTGACATTCCTAATTGCAGAGACATTGGATGACATTGTGGTCTATTTGGACAGCTGGGCCAACCATCTTACTACCTTAAGGGAGGTTTTTGAGCCCTTGTCAACGGCTTCTCCGACACTCAACCTTGGAAAATATGAGTTTGGAAAAGGCAGTATTCTTTACCTGGGTCAGCAAGTGGGTGGAGGACGTGTGTGTCCTGCAGATGTCAAGATTTCGGTCATTACCACGTTTCCAGTTCCTAAAAACAGAAAGGAACACTGGCGTTTCCTCGGAATGGCTAGTTACTATCATAGGTTTAGCAATAACCTCTCATCTGTAGCGCCCCCTCTGCCCCACTACTAACTAATTTAAAACCTTTTGTTTGGTCAGAGGACTGTCAGAAATCTTTTGATAGCATCAAAGCTATACCTTGTTGCTCCCCTGTTTCGTCTGCCCCAGTTTTTTCACTGCCATCTGTACTTCTAGAAGGAATAGATTGTCCAGTAAGCTACTTTTCCAGAAAGTTCAACTCTCAGCAACTGAAATATTCCACTATTGAGAAAGAGGCACTTGCTTTGCTCTTGGCCCTACAACATTTTGAAGTTTATGTGGGCTTGAGTGACTGTTCAGATTTATACAGATCTCAACTCACTAGTCTTTCACTAATCAATTTGAATTTCCCTCTGGGATCAATAAAGTATTTTTCATTCATTCATTCATACCGGTAATTCCATTATGAATAATTAGGGTGATAAATAATTAGGGACACCTAGAAAAAGGTCATACACTCTAATATGTTGTTGGGCGGCCTTTAGCTTTGATTATGGCTTGCATTCACCATGTCATTTTGATGAGATGCAATGTCACAAGATTTATGTCCATCCAGTGTTGCTTTAATGTGTCACCTACATCTTGCAGTGATGATGGTCTGGAAAACTCATTGCAGGCCTTGGTGGAATAAAGTTCTCATTAGTAAAACAGAAAGGTTTCATACGGTTCTCTGACCATAGTTCCAGGTTGGAATCAGCTTGCGTCAGAGCTGCGATTAACATGGTTTTAGACTGAATCCATCCCAGCATATGGTCTCCCTGCAGGGTCCCATAAGTTTCCCTTTGTGTTTCTGTACAGGTGTGGTGGATGGTAAAGTTTGAGGTATGATTTCCCTTTTCTTTCTATTTTCTTTCTGTCCACTTTTTGTACTCTCCGGTCGATTCCAGCAATACAGGTGAATTCAGTACAGGTGAGTTGCAGCAAATGTGCTCTGCACAACACAGCAGCCAGACCATCATTCTGCTGCTTTAAAGTCAAAAGAAAAAAGACTGAAATATCTTTTTATTCTTCGTGTTTTATAAATAAATTGAGAAATCTGAGTTTGCCCTTGTTATCTTTCTTCTTCGTGACCGACTTCAACAAAGACATTCCCGAAGTCTTAGTTTGAGCACATACTGAATTTTTTCTCTCCATCATGGGAAGGATCCTGCAGGTACCATCTAGACCTGCTTCACTTGCATTACCAAGGATGTCCAATACCAGTCCTCGAAGGCACCTATCCTGCATGTTTTTGATGTATCCCTGCTTCAACACACCTACACTGCACGGATCCAACGGCTTATGAAGTTATGCACACATGGCCACGTTTACACGAGTTTTAATTCCTCTTTAATTCTAAATAAAAGTTAAATCTGCTTTTAACAAATAAAAATTGACCATATAAACACATACCGTATTTTCACGACTATAACGCGCATATAATAGTCTTAGATTTTCTTCAAAATTTGCGGCGCGCCCTATGGTGCAGTGCGCCTTGTGTGTGTGTTGTAGCGCCGGCATCCAAGAGTACAGACAAAACAAAAGAAGGGGAAAACGGCTGCTGTGCTGAACTGAGAAGCTTTTATTTATTTTTAGGCACTTTTATCCTAAATCGCTCCTTCTTCAGCTCCGGTCTCAGTCTCGCCGTTACACAGGCATACCCCACACACACGTTCTCTCTCCAACTCTCCTCCAGGACCTGCACGCCTTTCTCCTGCCTGCGCTCCACACTCATTTGTACCTGCCCTGCTGGACGCATCCCACAACACTTGTATATAAAAGAACAGGTGTGTGTTGTGTTGTTCTTATGTGAATTATAATGAGCAGGCGAGACGTACAAGCTGGTCTCCTTTTCTTCCGTGTTTATTTTCTTGCCTTCCCGCGACCCCTCTGCTCTCTACATGACCCCATCCCATGGCATGCTGGGTAATGTAGTTTCGAAGACGAGCTCTGACAGTATACCGTACATACCGTCACTGTTTATCTGTGACTCTATGCGTTCCCATCTCACAGCCGATGTAAAAAACTAGTCAAGCAAACAAACTCTGAGCTTGCTTTCATTCTGGGAGGCCTGACGAAGGAACTCCAACTGCTGGACATTGGTGTGAACCAGCCGTTCAAAGTAAGGCTGCGAGCGGCGTGGGAGCAATGGATGACCGATGGAGACCACAGTTTCACTAAGAGTGGAAGGCAACGCCGGGCGAGTTACGCTATAATTTGTGAAGGGATTGTAGATGCTTGGGATAACGTGTCTGCAGGAACTGTTGTTCGAGCTTTCACAAAAGCCGGTGATGTGCCATAAAGT
This sequence comes from Pseudomugil gertrudae, assembly GCA_037177535.1. Classification (NCBI taxonomy): domain Eukaryota; kingdom Metazoa; phylum Chordata; class Actinopteri; order Atheriniformes; family Pseudomugilidae; genus Pseudomugil; species Pseudomugil gertrudae. The sequence continues at coordinate 8,751 of JBAMHV010059270.1, forward strand.
GATCGTATGCCAGAAACTGATCAGTCCCCGTGGGAGCGCGCCCAGCCTGCAGAGTCACATTTTCTGTGTTGTCTGCATTTACTCTCCCCGGAATCAAGCAAAACCAGCAAAAATGTGCCACGTTTTGTCCCTATCAGCCAGCACAGAAAGTAGTGAGGACTTCGATGGGTTTGATTGATTACGATTACCGTAAAAAAAAGAGTGAATCAATACTTAAATAAAGCACAACCAAACTCAGTTTTGCTCCTGCTCTTTTTAAAAACAAAAAAAACACACTTGTATGCTTGTGTGTGTGTTGTAAGTGTGGGCGTGGATTGTATATAAAACCTGCGCCTGATCAAAATACAGTAACGGCACGCATAAGACTGCGTCTTTTGGTACGGCGCGCCTTGTGGTCGTGAAAATACGGTAATTTCAATTGAAAATGACAACTTAAAACCTAATTTACAACTAAGTGGCTGCTTTATTCTCATTCTAAATCTGAACTGATACATTCCTCACTAAGTTAATTCCAGCCGTACTCTGGCTTCCTCCCACAGTCCAAAGACATGCACCTTGGGGATAGGCTGATTGCAGACTCTAGATCGCCCATAGGAGTGAGTGAGTGTGTGTGTGTGTGTGTGTGTGTGCATGGTTGTTTGTCTGTGTGTGTTGGCCCTGTGATGGACTGGCAACCTGTCCAGGTGTACCCCACCTCTCGCCTGATGTCAGCTGATTAGCTCCAGCCCCCCCACAATCAGGGAATAAGCGGTAGAAAATGGATGGTATCCGTGCTGTACTGGAAGTCACCAAAAAGTGATACTGTGACACTGGAAGGTGTCATTTGTTAATACTGGACAAATAAAGTTTATTCAGTCTACCTCATACTGGCTTGTGGTCCGATACATTACACTGTTGCTGCTTTGTGCTTTGGGAGGAAAGTAGTCTTCATCACCTCCTTCTAGCTTCTTCTAACTTTAACCAGCCTTCAAACAACACTGAGCATCATCTCCGATTTTGCATGGACTGAGTGTAATTCAGCAGACTTGCTCTGTGATGCCATAAAACATGTTTCTGAATGAAGTCTCTGTAGAAAATGAGCTAAAGGTTTGTACTTGTAAAGCATATTTTCATAAACAGCTTCATCACATGTGTCCAAATTTAGATGTAACACAATATATTTGAATCTAATTCAACATGTAGAAGGTGAGTTGGGAGGACTGTCCAACATGCACTTCACATCAGTATTATATTTCCATAACAACTTCCATACAATGTCATTTTATGAAAATGCCCATTACATTAGAATAAAATAGAGTTTTTTAAACCATAAATGTTCAGCATGGATATGCTGATCTGTCTGCGTGTGTCTAATGATGCAGGGCCACATGAATAATGTTCAGCTGAGAAAAATGTGGCTTCTTGGTTGCTTGTTGAGTTGCTGTCAGTTTCACATCCTCGTCAGAATGATTCTCCAAACCAAGAGCCCTGCTGTGGTGGGATAAATGTCAGACAAGTCCACTGACTGTTAGGGTGGGATAATGGAGGAAGATGCTGGAACCAAGCAGGATGAAGACGGCAGATGAGGTGAAGTGATGAGGTT
>JBAMHV010059987.1:0-10301 GCA_037177535.1 Pseudomugil gertrudae
AGCCATGTCTCGGTGAAGCACATAAAACTGCACTCTGTATTCTTTCCGAGACCTGGTTAGCACCTGGAGCTCATCAATTTTTGTTAGCTAGCAATCGCATTAGCCATCACAACAGTTGTAAGAAACGGTTTAAATTGCCATCGTTTTTTTCTCTTCACTCCTGCACTGCATCTTCATCTCTTTCTTTTCAACTCCATTGGGATTTGAAGTGTTATTTCACTGATATTCTTGAATTTGGAGAGCATTATCAGTAAATCCCGATGGTAAACAAGTCGTGAAAGAACAGAAAAAAACATATGCAGAGAGACTCCAGTGTAGCACAACTTCCACCAGCGCAAAAAGTCTTCTTGAATGACCCAAACTGAAGCTGATGTCTTTAAAAAAAGACATATATATCTCCCATATTTGTCTATATAGACAAAAATCCCGAAACATCACGACATTTAACACAGAGCTACTACTGTTTGCTGCCACCTAGCGGCGCATTCCAGAATGAAAAGTGATGTGCAGAACACAAGAGCTGCAATTTCAAACAAAACAATTCTATCTTATCACTTACGATCACTTAGGGCCAAATCTACTAAAGGTTTGCATGTGCTAAAATGCGTGCAAACTCATTGCTCATGCTAAAAAAAAGTACAAACTGATCTACTAACAGTGAGCAAAAGGGTTTGTGTCTTTCCATCCATCCATTTTCTACCACTTTTCCCTGAACGGGGTCACGGGGGGGCTGGAGCCAATCCCAGCTGTCAACGGGCGAGAGGCGGTGTAGACCCTGGACAGGTCGCCAATCCATTGCAGGGTTTGTGTCTTTCAAAGGTGCAAAATTGCGCGTCCATCTACAAATAGTACCTTTGCTTCAATGAATATGTAAATTGGGGCGTTCACACGCAATTTTGCGTGTGGTGGGAGGAGAACATGTAAATATATGATTTTAGCTCACGCAAAGCGATTTATCAATCCCGAAAGTTATTTTGCTCATAAAAACTGTGTCTATATTTAATGTGTGTCAAAAGGACGTGCAAACAGTTTGTATGCGTAATTACGCACACATGGCTGCAGTGATCTTTGCAAGACGAAGACAGGAATCATCAAAGAAGACAGAGAGAATGCATATTTCCTCATCTTGTTAATCCTTCCATCCATTTTCTACCGCCTACCGGTATTATAGGAGTGTTATAGGAACAATTGACCGCACCCATGTGCAGCTTGTGCGTCCCGCAAACTCTGAGCATACATACAGAAACCAAAAACACAGCCATTCATTGAACGTGCAGTGCGTTTGTGATGCCTTTGGCATCATAACCAACATTGTGGTAAAATATCAATCAAGAGCATTTCAAAGTTAAGCAAATCAAGATTCATTGGGTAAAAAAAATATAATTTTACACATTCTCAAGGTTTCTGGTTTCTTGCTCTGAGCTGAGTATGTGGTGACAATGCCACTTTGCAATATGTGTAATTTCTCCAATGAATAATCATAACTTTTCTAATCTACATTAAATACATACTCACTTCTTATCTTAGATAACATCAGATCCAGCAGCTCACAATATCACTGGTAGTGGAGGCTAAAAAAAAAACAAAACAAAAAAAATGATGCATTTCAAATTGTTTACAATATTATACTGGACTGTTTAAAGACACAAATAATACAGTACTATTGTTATCTTAATACATCAAAAATGTGCATGCAAATTACATCCTTGCTTTTCTAAGTAACAGACAATATAGACAGAATTAAATCGCCAACATGTATGGCAATCACCAAAAGAAACCATGTGAGACAAATCTGGATGCATCAAACAGGAAGAGATGAGAGTAAATCCAACTAAATATAATGGGAAACAGAACTCAAAAACCAACAAAGAAAGATATTAAGAAAAAAAGTCTAAACCATTTGCTCAGGTCTTTTTGGAGTCAAATCGACAAAGTAATTTGTTTAAGGCTCGGCATTTATATTCGTACATCACCATTAAATAGTAAGGTTAAATGTGCAATTACGTTTAATTTAAATTAGATTAATTGGCTTGTCTACACTCTACTACAAAAAATCCATAATTTCCAAAAGTATATAAAAACAGAATGAAGACTCCACTCTCATCAACAAGCCCACTTACCTTCGGACAAAGCAGGTGACCTTGTGAGGATCCTGTTGTTTCTTTCACCCCGTTTTGTTAGGTTTCCTGTGCAGGTGCGTTTGGCTCCCTCTGCTGGTCCCTTGGCGTCATGCCCTTCCCTGTTCGGAGGCTTCCAGGCTGTCATCTCCTCACCTGGGCTGGTTGTCACAGCTGTAGCTCATCCTACAATCAAGACACTTTCACCTAGGGATGGTGAAACCGAGGCCTCATGAATCTTCGAGCTATCTTTGACCAAATGCATGAAAATGGCTTGATGTTCAGAATCATTTGACCAAACCAATGAACTCCACCTGCTGGATGTGGACGTCTGCTGCACCAACGAGAAGCTTTGAGCTTTCCTCACTGAACATCAATCAACACTGTCATGTACAGCAGTTTGTTGCCTGTGGCATGAAAAGTGCTTTACAAATAAAGTTTGATTTGATTTGAAATGTAACAGACAAAGCAAAATTGCCCAGCTCAACACTGTACCCAGGCTATCATTCTGCTTACTTAAAGTTGGAAATTAAAAGCATGTTTAAAATGTAAATGATTACTTTTTAAGGGCTTACTAAGATGCTATCAAATGTCATAACTAATACTGAAGTAATTAATAGGGCTGTCAGTCAGTTAAACATTTTAATTGTGATTGCATGATGTCCTGGGCTAGCTTACATTTTAATACAGATTTTTGGTCAGCCAAGAAGACCCACCTGTCCTACAAAGACCTCACTCATTTATACTGTCACAATATTCTGTGTCTATGTGCGGTGCATGTATGCAAATTATTGTTAATGTATATCTGAGTGGGCATTGCTCCTATTCTTAGAACCAGTCTTTCTTCCTCCTGGTCAGCCAAAGTGAGTGTTGTTCCTCCTGTAAGACAATCCCCTCCCTAGCTGACCTCATCTGTTTAAAACACACCCATAAACACACGCAAACACCCTAACCCTAACACACATACATAGTGAGACTCACTTGAAAGTTAGAAAATAAACCCTACAAAAAAATCCTTAACAGAATAGATGGTCCTTTTTCTCAATCAATAAAATGGGTAAAGGTGTTTTAAAAGAAACAGACTTTCTTTGGCTGTTATCAGTCCTGACAAGTGAACCACACAGGATATTTATCCCTTTATTTTATTTCTTCTGTAAGCTCTTATGTACTTCCAGTTACATGCACTTTAGTTACTTGTTAAATTTACTTAAGTTGAATTATTTTACACACATATATGTTCACGTATGCACACAAAATCTTTTTACAGACACTCTTAACACTTCTGACAACCTCACTGTAGCTGACACCAGTGTGATTATTGTGTTTCCATGACCATGCTGAAATTTGATGTTATTGTTGGGGTTTTTTTTGTTTGGAGTACAATTCAATTAAACATTTGCACTGTACCTCCATAAGATTCTTTCTGAGATGTTAAAACTACCTTCTTAAAATTGCTTTAGTTTATAAGTTATGTGTGTCACATGACAGCAGGAATCTGAGAAGTAAAAAAGAGAGATCATACGAACAAGACAAATACTTTTATGATGGTCGACATTATCTTCCACTGGTTTACACGGTAAAGACTGGTTTTATTCTGTTCATACTGTGAAGGCTGTTGCATGATATTGTTATTGAAACATACTGTTGTTTCTAGTTTTCACGGTGTTTCACGAGTCATCAAAGAGAAATAAACAGAGTGTGGACATCAGTACTAAGAGTGGATTCTTTACAACCAGGGCGGATATACTCACCTTTTGTTAACTAACTAACATACAAACAGGATTAAACATCCTTCAGGGTTCCAGCACCATTTCCACTTTTTCAGTTTATTCAGAGCAGCTGCTGAAAGGGTTTTGCTTATAGAATTATCAAGACTGTTATGGCTGCAGCCTATTGGTGATGCAGGGCTCAGAGACACAGTGGATCTACCTCCAGCAACAATAGGATTGGCTAGTCTCTCTACATCTCCGCCCTCAACCACTGGCCTCCGGTTTGGTGGGATTGCTTCCTGGTTTTCCGCCCATTGGTCTACGCTCTGGACACCTTCCTACTTAAGAGGCTTTGTCACTGTCATTCAGGGCAGCTGTGCCTGACAGTGACCCAGTTTGCCACCTTTTGCCACCTGTGTGTGGAGTGACAGAAACTTTTTTGTTGTTGTGGTTGGCTTAGAAAAACCTGTTGATTGTGTTGTGGATTGTTTGTGGATTGTATTGTAACCCCATTTTTACCCCACAACACATGGGGGTTGTAACAAGGACGTTTCTGCTGACATATTTGCAATAACTGCTCTAAGCATGACATTTATTCTGAAACGTGAATTACTGGAACATGGAGTGCTTGTGAATATTTGAGGCTGATGCAGGTTTTGTAGCCCGGAGCAGCAATGTTGAGAAAAATTCAGCAAAAAAAAAAAACAGCCTGAGTGCACTCCAAGCATGCAACCAGTATGCACATAACACATTGTAAATGGACTTCACATGCCAACCTAAAGAGGTTACAACAAAAGATGAGCCAAAAAGCTCCTAAATGCTGACGGAAGGGGCCTCTTTGCTACAGCAATGGCTGGCAGCCAATGAGTTAAGGGACCCTTAATGTACAGTGTTACCTCAAATGGGGCAATTGTGTTATTTGTACCTATAATAGTTACTGCTATTCTATCAATTCAATAATTTAATAATAATAATACATTTATTTAGAGGCGCCTTTCTGGACACCCAAGGACACCGTACAAAAATAAAAGAATCAGTCAATTAAAAACAGACAGTAAAACAATACAATAAAAAAATAAATAAACAATCAGCATGGAGATGGATGGATGATTATGTGGAATATGCAGAAAAGAAAAGAAAGTATGCTGTTCAAGGTAAGACCATCTGCAGGTTTTAGGGAAATGCGACATATAAAGCAAACAGTTCACAATGTGTGGCTATCACTTTATATTTCAGTTTAACTTAAGTTCAACACATTTATTTGTTACTTAGCAAAAACTGACAGATACAGGTTTGGTGTGGTAAATTATATTCTTAATTGCATTATTATCTCTTTCAGTGTCATGGTTTTTGGCACAGCAACAATCACCTTAGAACAGAAAAATGCTTACTTAACTACACACCTTTCTTCACCATGTAATTAGGTAAAGGCATTTGCTTTGATGACCTGTTTGAACTTTTGCCGATGAAATGCAACCACCCAAAACAGGAGAAACATGCCCCACCCATTTATTTACTTTATCTCAAAGATACCCTGGTTGCAATAGTGTTCATTACACAGTTAATATATACATCCTCTGAATATATGTTTAAAGTAAAAAGAAATCCATTTCTATTTCTACATTTTTGCATTTGTGTTTTATGACTACACATTAGTTACTTTTTTCCAAATAGAGTTTTCCTACATTATGTTATTTGCTTTTATAAAGCTAAAATGTTTATTTTTAAATATAATTAGTGATGAAAAGTAAATTTTTTAATGGAGTATTTCAAATTGTTAATACTTATGTAAAATGCATATATTTTTGTTTCCAATGCAATTCAACTTTTGTACACTTTTACCTGGTTAAAATGCATACAATCACTTATCTTTTACTTCCAAAAGGTGTGTAATTATTTTGTCATTACTTTCAGCAATTAGAGACATATAAAAATGTCTTATGGTTTACTTGAGAGGATAAATGATAGCTCTAGTTAAAACTATGTTTCAGAAACATGTCAGACTACATTTCTCAGCCATCATATATGTGCAATTGTTTGTCAGGCTTGAAACAAGAGAAGGTTCAGACACACGTCACACAACTTTGAGATGCAGGAAATAAATAAGATTTCAACAAGTAGTGGAGTCAGAACAGTGTTTGGAGCAGCAAGATAGTTTTTATGCATCTCTGAATTTGACTGTTGTTATGGTGTTATGGTAAGTGCCTTTTTAATCTATAGACTAAACTTTAGTAAGTCTATTTTTATAAAATAATTTAACTTAATTTTATTACTGACTATATGATAAATAATTTGTTGATACATTTTTAGGGAAAACATTTCAGGCTCTACAATATAAGGCTTTATTAGACTAATACAGGTTTATGTCTTACTGCATGCAACATACAGTTAGTCTTATAAGTCTTTTATAAGTCCCAAAACAGTTTAGGTCCTGAATACATCTGTGATATGTTCAGAGAATATAACCCAAGCAGAGCTCTGAGATCCAAAGATGCAGGTCAGCTGGTCCAGACCAGAGTCCAGACTAAACATGGAGAAGCGGCGTTTAGCTGTTATGCTGCAAACATGTGGAACAAACTGCCGGTGGAGATTAAATGTTCACCAACTGTAGAAACCTTTAAAGCCAAGTTGAAAACATTTCTTTTTTCATGCGCCTATGAATGACATCTGCACGGTAACTTTATCTAATCTGCTTTTAATGACTTTTATTTAATTTATGATTTTATTGTGATTTCTGCTGTTTTTATGCTTTTTCTGTTTCATTGTAAAGCACTTTGAGTTGTCTTGTACATAAAAGGTGCTATACAAATAAACTTGTCTTGCCTTACCTTGCCTTATAATACCGGAAACCTGTGTATAAGACAATAAATTGTCTTATACACTATTTAAGACTACAAACAAACAAAAGTAGGACATGAAGTCTTTGTGCCAGTTCATGGAATTATGTAGCAAATCTTTTAACCTATTTACATTTACATAATCTGTCATTGGTTCTTAAACTATGAGAAAGCTTAAACTTAATTTTGATACAAGAAACCTCAGGTCAGGACACTCAGAAAGGTAAAGCATTAGCTTTAAATAGCAAAAATCTAGGTCTGATACAATCAATAGCAAAATGCTCCTAAATGTAAAGATTTTTAAATTATGAAAAGAAAAATCAGGTCACATTCATTATATACTTTCTAAACTATATTCTGTAGAAATAGAGACATTAGCTGTGAAAGCCACTTAATATTCACTTAACATTAACATTCAACTAACCTGCAGCACTAACTTAATGCTTGCCTGGCTACTTTGTTGGCATACCAAAGATGTTTCACTTTGTATAGAGTGAGATCAATGCAGAATTTACATTTATTTCCTCAACAATAAATTATATGCTGTGTGAGTCTATTTTGTAGAATTATAATTTCCCAAAAAAATTTACATGTAGTATGTTGGTGTGAACACTAACAAATGTCTGGAACAATTTAAGGTGCATGATCCTTTTGGCTATGCTGCCTTTTATCTTTTCTTATTGAGAATGAAGAACATCTTCGTCATAAGGTGAAAATGTGTTAAAAGTAGTAAACTCAGTCAGCAGTCAGGTAAAGTCTTATTCTTAGATTTTAGAATAATTTTTATTCTGTCTTCATGTGATGAAATTCCTCCTGTCAGTTCAAGCAAAGTGAAAGCCACTTAACATTCAACTAACCTGCAGCATTATTTCAAAGAAATTCATCCTTTTAGGTTTTTGAAGAACTAAGCGCATGGTTGACATACCAAAGCTGTGTTACTTAACTTTGAGTAAGATCAATGCAGAATTTACATTTATTTCCTCAACTATACATTATATGCTGTGTGAGTCTATTTGTTAGAATTATTACTTCATGAAACAAATGTACACGTAGTGTGTTGTTGGTGCGAACACTAACAAATGTCTGGAACAATTTAAGGTACATGATCCTTTTGGCTTTGCTGCTTTTTATTATTGAGAATGAAGAACATCTTTGTCATAAGGTTAAAATATGTTAAAAGTAGTACACTCAGTCAGATAAAGTCTCGTTTCTCCTGTCAGTTCAAGCAAAGTGAAAGCCACTTAACATTCAACTAACCTGCAGAATCATTTCAAAGAAATTCATGCTGTTAGGTTTTTGAAGAACTTAGAGCATGCCTGGCTACCTGGCATACCAAAACTAAAGCTCAAGGCATAACTTATATAACTATAAATTATATGCTGTGTCTATTTTTTAGTCTATTCTGAGTTTATCATTTTAGACTGCATACTAATATTAACTGTTAGGTCTTTACTTGTTTAAATCAACGTTAAAGACCCACCTATTCTCCATAGCATTTCCATAATTTTTATTTTCATGTTAATGCATTCTAAAATCAATCATGATTTTAATTATCTTTTAGTTATCTCTTTTAATTTAAATGATTTTATTCTTTTATGCTGCTATTTTCTTTCTTTTTCTTTCTTATTTTATTGCCTGTGTTTTATTGTTTTAATGTTCTGTAAAGCACTTTGCAATGCCATGTGTTGAATTGTGCTATACAAATAAATTTGCCTTGCCTTGCCTTGCCTTGCCTTTACCTTTGTATAATTGGACATTCAGATGCAAATTATCTTAATCTTTTCTTCCTCAGGATAGTATGGGCGGGGCTGCTTAGTTTGGTCAAACAAGTGCTATCATGCAGGTTTTCAACTACTCTCTGGTGTAACACATATGAGTTGAATTTTAATGGATTTAACAGTGTAAAAAAATGTGAGTAAGTTGCATGCTGTAAGACAACCAATTAATGTGAATTATGTGCTGTCTGAATATCATTTTACAGCAGCTGGTTACCCTGTGCAGAATACATCACAATTTATTTTGGTACAAAACTTTACTATTTCATTTTTGTAAAGGTTATATCAGACTAAACAAAGTTTGAGGAAAAACTGCAAAAGAAATGCATTGAACTTTGTCATAATGATCAAGGTACAAATTACTTTATTGTCACTACACTCCACATCTTTGGAAATACATATTTTCAGGGGAATGATTACCTAATGTCAGAGAAGGTGATGTGGAGCTCGAAGACACATTTTTGAGTCTCCAGACTGGCTATAGAGATGAGCCAATGTGGGCCTCAAAGCAAGGCCATTGAGACTCTTTACTGCTCCCCAGGCACCAAAACATGGCAGCTATATATACTTAAGTGAATATGGAGATAGTTTAAATGGCGAGGTAAATTTTTCAATTGTGATTAATATAGCAAATATTATTATTTTTTTTCTTTTAGGTTTTAATAAGAAATTTGGCTTATCTAACTAAACTAATATAAAAAATTAAACCTGTGCTTTCTTTAACTTTTACTGAAGTTTGATGAAATTGAGTTGATGTTACGGAATTATTGATTCAGTAAGAAATTTACCTGTGTAGATTGATGAATTTTTACATCACTAGAATTAATAAATTTTTATCAAATCCATTAAGTAATCTAGTCATGAAGTAATTAGGTAATCAAATGAATGAAAAAGGAAAGAAAAACTCCTCCTAAACTTGGGGTGGAAACCATGATAAACTTTGAACCACTTCTGAGTTTTAACACCTATAAGAGAAAATAATCACCCCCTTGTATCAAAATGTGAATAACGAGCCATGATGTATGACCCCTTATCTGTATCTGCCTTTCCCCCCTTCCTGTGCCTCCTCCCCTTTACACCCCCCCCCCCCCCCAACCCTCAATTTGGCTTTGAGAGATGGGAAAATGCCACCATCATGAAAACAAGCCACCATTTCAGTAATTCCGAAAGAAGCAAAAGACCCAATTAATTGTAGCTCCTTTAGACCCAATTATTCACATCAATCCTGGCAAAGAGATTGGAAGTTATTTTACCCGAAATTATTCACGCTGATCAAACAGGATTCATCTTACAGATACAAACACACGATGATATAAGTCGCACACTACACATAATTAACCATATTAAAAAAAAGAAGATGGCAGCTGCATTGGTTAGTCTTTATGCTGAGAAGGCCTTTGACTCTGTGAGTTGGAGTTTTTTATGTAAAGTACTAGAAAGATTTGGTTTTCATTATAATTTTATAAATACATTATACACAAAACCATCAGCACAAATAAAAATAAATGAACAACTCTGATACGATCAAATTAACAAGTGGAACTAGACAAGGGTGTGGACTTTCACCTCTTTTATTCTCTCTATACATTGAACCTGTCACCCAAATGATTAGAAAAGCAAATGCCATACAGGGGATAGCTATTTCTGGATATGTACCTAAGGCAGCACTATATGCTGATGATGTATTGATTGCTCCTCTCTAACCTCCTCTCTAGATAAACTATGCCCCCTGATGTCAAAGCCAGCTAGACACACCTCTCAGCCCATAGCTCACTGATGTTCTAAGGCAGGGATAGACAACTCCGGTCCTCGAGGGCCGCAGTCCTGCAAGTGTTAGAGGTTTCCCTGCTGCAACGCACCTGA
>JBAMHV010060055.1:0-10299 GCA_037177535.1 Pseudomugil gertrudae
GAGAGAGAGAGAGAGAGAGAGAGAGTGAGAGTAGTCTATATATTAAAGACTGCAGAAAAAAAGTGCATGTAAAGATATCCTTAAATTGTTCTTGCTGGTTGAACTAAGTACCAGGACACCAAAAGTATTAATAAAGGTACCTGACATAACTGGTCCTCACAATGTTTTAATCATTTTGATAAAATATAAGCATGATTTTTTCACTCTGTACAGCATCCTGGTGCAGTGACTATAAAAGGACATTAGGTGACACCACGTTCGAATTATTAACTTTTAGTTAATCACACTTTTGTCTCCAGTTTTGGTTCAGCGGCTTAAATGTGAGACTCTCCTGTGTCTTGTGTACTTTTGGATCCCTGTGGATGACATAATGAAAAAAATCTTAGTGATGACAAACACACTGGACTAATGAGAGTACATTTATGATCAGGATGAGATCTGAAAACGACAATCATATATAACATTTCTAATATGTTTAAAACCTTGAAAAGCAACCGTGTCTGTCTCTTGGTGAGTATTTTGATTTTACCAGTTAACAAATACACTTAAATCAATTTCTAATGTTTAACTAATGTTTTATTTAGTCTCATCTCTGCTTAATTAGTAAGCAATAAATGCATCTCTCTTCTAGCAAAGAACTATTGCACTGAAAAATAAACAACTTTACATTTGCTTTGCTGGAGTTGGAGTAACTGAACTCGGCGTAATTCTTCTTCTTAGGTGCACAGAATTGAGAGAAGATTCTTTCATATTCCTCTCTCACCTAGAATAAAAATAAGTAAAAATACAATAAAAACCCCATCATCCTAAAAATATATCATCTTTTTATGTCTGAAGATGCAATAAAGCTTGTTTAAAATGTATTTCCTATTAAGTGTAAGTAATATTACAAACCTGTTTAGAAAATAGACAGTGCATGACAAAGAGCATAACACCCTGAAGGCTTCCAAAAATGGTGAACAGGTAAGACATGGCCATTGTGCCTTTCTCAAACTGGAAACAGCCAAAGATCCACATAGTGCCAAGTATGCAGAGCTGAGCCACTGCAGTAATGGTGAACGCCCTGCAGGAGGCAACAAAGATGCATGCAGCTCATTTGGCCCTTGTGACACCATAACTGATCACACCCATACTTGATTTTGTAGGTAAAGCAGTGAAAATGTTTATTTTTTTACACGGGGAAATGTGACTCACAGTGTATTATAATATGATTCAGAATTTGTTGGTGGGTCAGTGGTAACTTACTTTATTTTCTGCAAGTTGTTCAGGTCTGGATTCAAACTTGAAAACTTCTGTGCCAACTTCCACACAGTGACAAGAAAGAAAAAAATATTCACCTGAAAAACAAGAGCAAGGAGTCCTCAAAGAGAACAGTTGTAGATTTTCAGGTAATTGGATGAAATACTGTTCCTAAATTCTTACAATGATAATGATGCAGGCAGGACCGAAGAAACTCCAAATAGATTCCAAGTTTAGCCAACAACTGTAATGCATTCGAGAATTTATTGAGCAGACTATATAACTTTCTAACTTGAGATTAGAGTATAAATTACATAAGAAAACAAATACTGATTAATTTGCATGAGGTATTTAGGAAACTTACTATTTCTCAGTGCCATATCCTTTGGCATTAACTAATGCAGATATGGCAACAATTACAGCTGGGACTCCATAGCCACCTGCCATCATGTAGAGGGTTTTAAAATGGGTATTAAAGACCAGGACAACCATCCTAAAGAGTTGTATTCCTTCCAGGCACATCCAGCAAAATGCTGCCAGGTAAAAGAAATGCAGCATCCCTGCTACCACTGCACAACCAACCTAACAGGAAGAGAGAGAGAGAGAGAAAGAGAGAGAAATAGCTCTTTTATTTTTGTAGGTGTTAGCCACCGAATGAATCCATTATGTCATTAGGCTGTTACAGTATTTACCCTGTTCTCTGTCTGAGAAATGCCTGCAAGAAATGTAAGAATAGCAATAAAGAGGCTGATGCAAAGGTGCAGGTGGATGGTGGTTCTTGGGCCTTGAATGGAGCGGATCAATGAGAAGGTCAGGATGCAGATGAACAGACAAATTAATGAAAGGGACAGGCCCACCCAGGTAATCAGCTGCAACTCAAACTTGTTCTGTTGGGAAACAGAAGAGTCATATTAGCATAAGCAGGAGTGGGTTTAAATTCTAAAATTTGCTCAGAAGAATCATGTAAGTGAGAACAACTTTACCTCAACCTCATAGAGGGCCATGAGCACAGCAAAGCTGCTCAGGTGGTTACAGGAACAAACTGTATACTTCCAGTTAGACTCCACCACACTGCAGCCATGAGAAGACCATGTACCCTCATTCTCAGAGGAATCCCAGAACACACAGGTGTGGGAAGTTTCATTTGACTGTAGGAGAGAAAAAACATACCAAAAATCAAATCAATAATCGTGATATAATGCAAAAGCGAATCACAGGAAACAGAAAATGTTGCTTTTTACCTGTTTGAGATGGTGCAAAGTTAAAATGATCGGCTTTTTTAGGTGACTGGAGTTTCTATTACTGACAGTGACAGTAACCACTTTGGAGTTTATTTTGTAACTTTGGTCCTCATCTGGTTTCATCCCACTAAAGAATCCATCTGCATGTTCTTCCAGGTTAGAATAACTTAGCATAGAAACTGTAGTGAAACCTGTTGCACAGTAAAACAAAAGAGGATTATCGTTTTAAACTGAGATGTTTACAGATGTGTTATCTAAAGGCAAAATTGTTACCTGGGTAATGGGAGGGATCTCCAGCAGCAACCTCTAACTCAATGTCTAGGTTAGCATGCGTAGATGACAAAGTCCTGGCTCCTTTTGGCAGAACTGACCCTTTTTCAACCAAAATCTTCAATTCTGGACATAGTTATAAAGGTAAGCTTTACTGAACATATCATATCAACATATGTACAAGATTAATAGATCCGTGAGAACACTATCTGGGACCTATTTGAATTCTTAAAGATAATACTTAAAAAAATGTTAAAAACTGTCAGAAAATGAGCAAAAAGCTAAATCTGAACTGTACATTTCATAAAGTGTAGGTTTAAATCTGATTTGGGTGTTATGTCTGAAAACATTCAAATTATTTGAAAAAATATTTAACCTGTGAAAGCAGAGGATCTATTTGTTCCTGGGGTAGGACTCAAAGGACTTATTAGCCTCAGGGCATTCTCCATTAAGTCCAGAAAAATGGAGATTTTCTTTTTTCCTTTGAGAGCTCCACTGGTCAAAAATGCATCGCCCAAAGACATCAGAGACTACAACAACAGGAGGAGAAAAGGAGCAACGTCAGTTTGGGAAAATAAAACAAGTTACACAGACAGACTGACACCACTCTCAGGCTGCATAGTGTTGCATAAATAGCCCATGAGTTGAGCAGCACACACATCTGAACACCATCTGACAAAGCTTAAAGGAGAAGCACTTCCTGTTCCTGTTCTGGTTGGAGGAACATCAAGTTTTTTTCTTTTTTTTCACAGTGACACATATATTTCTGTCATTTATACCTCCAGTAAGCCTTCTACATCAACTTCTTTTGGATTCTCGCTTTTTGTGAGATCTAGACATGTTTTATCCAGCTGTATCATTTGTTTATGGACGATTGCAGGTGTCTGAAAGAAGGATTCAGAGATCATGAGAAAAATGTGTGAGACGTCAGAAATTTTGAATAAATAGCCATTTTAGATCAATGAGCTGCTGTTATAGGTTTACCTCTCTTAGATTGTTCACATCTTTGAACATACCACAGTCCAGTTCTAGATAAAAAAAATGTATACAATATTTCTGTTTGGCGATCAATATTACAGTCTAAAATTACCTGTTTATTACAAAGGGAATACAAGTTTTATAATAGTTGCTAAAAAAGGTGAATACAGTATGTTTTTACCAGTGCAGGGGGATTTTGCACTGCCAAAGTTAGTGAACCCTTCATGGCAAGAACAGTAATGTCCACTGGCTCCATGGTTGCAGGTTCCATTTCCACAGATTTTCTTATCAATCACACATATGTCTGAGGAGAAAATAGAGGTCAATGAACAGGTCAACAATCAGTTATTTCCTTTTCAGTCAGATCCATTACAAAAGTAAATGTCCAGGAGGATGCATGTCATATTAAAAATTAAGAAGCAAATTTAAATCATGATTTGATTTTTGATTTGTCATTTGATTTATATTTAGCACTTATATGTTTTTGCCCCCACCGTTGCATTGCTCTGAATCATCAGTGAAGGTAGATTTGCCAGATTTTAGTCTAAAGCCAGGATTACAAACACAGTGAAAACTGCCTTGTGTGTTGAAACAAGATGCATTCTGTCCGCAGATGTTCTCTTGTTGACATTCATCAATATCTAAATGAAAGGAAACAAGAGAAGATATGACAGAACGAAAACTATCACTACCATCAGCATATAGACCGTGGTAATCACTCTGAAACTGCAGTATACAGGAAGGATCTTTTTCATGTTACCTCTGCATGTAACATTGTCGCCATGACGAAAATTTTCCACTCCATTAGAGGTCGTGAAGCCAGGATGACAGACGCAGAAATAATTGGAAATTGTGTTTCTACAATTTGCATTAGGTCCACAGATGCTGCTGTTCAGGCACTCATTTATGTCTTAAAGCAAGAGAAAAGTATACAACATGTTTAAGTGTTAACTGTAGGAAGCAAACTTTTAGTAAGGATCAGATTCACTGCAGTCATTGATTCAGCATGACTTACCATAACAGTATGGTGCTCCAAATGCAACTGACTGTTTAAAACCATCCTTACACTGGCAGGAAAAGCTGCCATTATTGTTTATACAGTTCGCATTTTCACCGCAGGCTTTAGGTGTCATCTCACATTCATTAACATCTTGATAGAGGAAACAGAAATGTGAAATAAAAGTGTATTAAATGGATGTTTAAATGATTGTACATTTTCCACTGAGCTTTGGAGAAATATAAAATAAACTATTTTATTTAGCATATTTGACATTTATGTGTTTATGTATATGTATATGTAATAGTCTTTGTAACATGTTGTAGTTGTACAATGTTGTATTAATCCCATTTAATTGTCAAGAGAAACAGAAATATCTTTCTATTCTAAAAAGCAGATGTGGATATAAAACTGGTTTGGAGCTAAAACATAGTAAGCTCATGATCTTTAAAGCTTTAAAATGGCACATTTGTGTGTTTTATAGACACACAAATTCACTATTACACACATTTAAAAGTGTGACTACCAGTTTTCCTTTGACTCTTGTACATCTGTTTTATTTTAATTTATTTAGTCATTTCATGTATTTTCCATACCAACACAATGTTCATCCTCCATGGAAAACCCTTTAGAACATGTTTCCTCCATCTGGACCATGACAAGGGAAAAGAACAAAGCTGAAAAGCAAACAAGGAAGTGTTACTGTGTGCTACAGTCCATTACCTCTTGTACATTTAAACTTTACTTTCCTGGCAACAACGGGATTAAAGTGTGTATTGTTAGAAAATCAAAGTTCATTTGGCTACACCAGTAAGACCAGAAATATTGAGAGTTTTGTAAAAGCCCACAGAAAAAATAAAAAGACTACATCTTTCTCAGGCCTTTTCAGCTGCAACTACACTTTAATTCAAAATGACGACTGTGGGCGCATGTAGTAGAGCGGGTTATTTCCTAACCAGCAAGTTAGTGGTTCAAATCCTGGCTCTGGTGTCCACATGTCAAAGTGTCCTTGAGCAAGACACTGACCCCATTAGAATATGTGAGTGTTTGTGTGAGCGAATGGGTGAATGTGTCTGATAGTGTCAAAGCGCTTTGATGTGTAGAAAAGTGTTATACAAGTACAAGACCATTTACCATTTACCAAAATGACATACATTTGTGTGGAAAAGTTAAATTCCTATGGGTGAGGAAACATCAAATGGCACAGTAAAACACAATGTAGCATTATACATGTGAAGGCTGTGAGTGTGCAGAATATGTTCTTCTGGGTTTCCTGTATTACACCAAATGGGTGTGATGCCCAGTACAGAAGTGGGAACAAAGTTACTTTGTATGACTAAATACTATACATTACAAAGAAAGAAAGTGTCTTGAACATTTCAGAATAACTAAAAAAAAAAAAAACAATTTTGAGATGCTGTGTTGCTATGCATGACTATTATTCCAGTGGGGAATCACTTTTTAGGCTGAATTAGTCTTAATTTATAACACTTATAAAAATGCACTGTGGTTTTATGGAACCAGAATCTGTAAGTGTAATGGAAACAGAGTTCTTTCTCAGAGGGTACGAGTGCTGACTGTAGTCACTGTCAGGGTAAAAGTAATGTGGTAGCTGAGTGATGAGCTCATAGTACATAAATATCACTGGTGCAAGCAGATGAACAGAGATTCTTTGTGCTCTGTATACCCTGATATCTGCTTTTTAAAGAAGTTGCAAGGTTTGCCCCATTTTCCTGTTCTTGCTGCAATCTATTTCAGGTTTTTTTTTCCATAAGCAGATGTGAATCCTTCATAGTTGTGACTTTTTTTCTTTCCTCAAAAAACATTTTTGGCAGTGTTGATTACAATAGGGAGCACTTTTATAAAGTAGTAAAAGAAGAACTTAGACACAAAAGCATTTAAATCAACTATACTATTACTACACATAAAGTCCCATTTTATTAATAAATGCAATATCACCAAAGATTTAAACTGGACAAATACACTTAATTATGTGATTAATCTATCAATTATTGTTAATTACAATGTTAATGTTTGTGTTTGTGTTTGTGTTTATGTGTATGTATGCATATGCGTATAGCATCTGTGCATGTACATGATATGCATATTGGGTATGCAGTGCTACCTAAACATTTTATTTTATTTTATTTCTTTTTTATTATGTTGTGAATAGTATATAAATCAATGTACAAATTGTTGTTTTTGTTGGATTTTTAATTTCTCTTGATCAAAATAAATCAATTAAATCAAATAAAAAAAATGTTATTACATTTTGTTCAAAGTTTTGAGTCAGCTGGAAAGTTTTGGTTTCCTTTATGCAATAATAGAACATTTTCATAGCAACATTTCAGCTACTGTTTATTGTATAAATGGATACCATAACTTACTCAGGATCAGGAGGGTCCACTTGCTTGTCATGGTGATAAAGAAATCCAGATGAGGAGGAGACAAGTTAAAAGAAAATCCACATTCAAATGGTCCAGATCTAATTTATTCTTGTCTTCTCAACTTTTCCAAATGTTTTCCAAATTACTTGGTAAAGAGAAGAGGAACACCCAAAGATAGTTATTGGATATTAAAAATGCTACTACGTTTTATGTTATTCCCACACATGTAAATAGATCACCCATCAATTGTTCTGTCTACTTCTCCCTCTTAACTTTGATACTCAATCTTCTCTCGTTGCTGACTCGACATGCTGAGATAACTAAAACTTTGAGGGAGGGATTTCTCTCACTCTGTCTCTTTTCCTCTCTCTCTCTCTTTCTCTCAATGTGCCACTCCCCTCACAGAGGTTTGTATGACTAGCACAACTTCTCAGTAACTTCTGTTCCTGTTAGGGCGAGGTGACAGCGAGAAGAAAGACTTACACCTCTTCAAACCTAAATGTGCAAAAAGTGTTACAATATAAGTTTTTTTACACGGCTGGTTAATGACACTGTTTTTCCATTCTGTTTCATCTATTTGCTTCCATTACATAAGGGACTGGTTTAAGGAGGAAGTGGTGGGAGTGGCAATGGATGGCATGGGTAGGGGGGCTTTTTTCACAGTCCTGCTGTACATCTTCCTACAGGCAGACAGGCTGTGATGACATGCCGGCCTATATGAATTTAGCCTCTGACTGCATGTTTTAGACAATAGAACAATAGCACCAATGTTGAGTTTAGTAGGAAAAGAACCCTGAAACAATCCTGTTACTTATTCTAAGCACTGGTACTTCCCTGACAGCATTTCAGCTGAAAACATAGTTGCTACCTGTAAGAGCTAACTTGCAATTGATTTAGTCATAACATACAGTTTTATACTAGACAGCAACTAGCTAGTCTGAAATTTTTATTTCATATTAGAGTCCTTTTGACAAGGTTTTCAGGTTATTCTCCAAAATGTTACAAACAGAATTTAGTTGTGAGTAACTTTTTCATCACTTTATGTTTCCTTCATAGGTTGCCACAGTAATCATCGGTCTCTATTTCCATCTCCATTGATTCGTGGTATAACTATGACATCTGAACTAACTATATTAGTAGTAATATCATGGTTAGTCCAATATACATTTCATTTAAAGGGTTTCTGTCCTAAAAGTGACTCAGATGGTTTCCGTCTGATGTGGATTCATGCAGCTATTGTCAATCATTCAGTGCTTAATGCAGCAAGAGTGTAAAGACGCTCGGGGCAGAAGAGTAGGTAATGATATGTAGGAGGATGTGTGCACTGTGTTAACTTGTTTCTTCTGCTTGCACAGAGGCCCAGAAAGATGGAACTGAAACAAGATTAAATTTAGCCTCCCCTAAACACCTTCAAAATCCTGGAAACTACAATTTCCCCAGATTCTTTGTGAACGAAGCCAAAATGGACTTTTTTTTTCTGTCTGCAGATGCTTTATATTTATGTAATGCTACTCAACCAAAACATACTCTACACTACAAATACTCACATGCTTACAAAATCTGGCATACTTTAGGGAGATGTCAGCTTTGTGGGAAAGTTCCAAGTCTCCACTTATACACCAACTTTATCTTCCAGTCTGAGACAATATTATTACCATTATAAAGTGGGTTGCCTGACCTAGCCGAAAAAATTTGCTCTTTGTTGAAATTTACCGTTTCAAGGTCATTTTCAGGTCTAAACATATTTCACAAAGGAGGCCGCTGATAGATGGGGTGATTAAATAACTATTTCACAGTTTAAAAACAATGAGGTGGGATTCAGGCTTTTGTGAGTCTGGAAAAATGGAGATGACAGGCTGCAAGTCTTAGGGGATGGGTGGTGAAACACACCACATGCACAGATGAAACTATGAACATACTGACATAAGTGTGACCTAAAACAAGTCTATATATGTGTCAGTTAAATCTGTCTACAAATGTTTGACACAAACATTTAACAGCAGGTTAAGGTCACACTTTAGATGTCAAAAGAGTTGAAGTCAAACTGCGAGGCTTTTATAGCAAAGTACCAGTTAAATACTTTGTATGTGCTGTATGGTATGATGTTCAATCCAAATTCCAAAAAAGCACTGTGATGGTGTGTAAAATGTAAATGAAAGACAATGCGATTATACATATCTGATAGCACAAATTATAGGCTCCATGACCCTTCATTGGAATAGGGAGATGAAGGATGGGTGGATAAATATCACAAATAACATATAACTGAGACATTTTTACCATTTTCATGGAAGCATTAGATCATTCATAATTTGATGGAAGCAACTAATGCCAAAGAGATTTGGCACAGTGTGATGTTCACCATTGTGTAGCATCCCCTATTCTTTAACAGCTGACTGTAAACATTGTGAGATCGTACTACTACTTTTATAAGAACAGCTGTAGTTTACTGTTGCTGTTTCACCAGAAGTTTTGACTACCTCAATGAAACCTGTAAAATGGAAGCACAGTACAATGATTTCCAAATCCAATTTAACCCATAATCAATTCCCAACAATACAAAAGACAAGTTTTTGAATGTTCAAACTGCTGAACTTTATTGCTTTTTTGTGTGTTTAACATGTTGATCCTTCAACACATTCCAAGAAATGCTGGGACAGGGGCAACAAAAGACTACCGTATTTGGTAATAACTAAGGGCCAAATCTACTTAGATCTCAATTTGCGTGTACTAACTAGCGTGTGGAATCTAGAATTTAGCGTGTGGGGTGGGACCGTGGTCAGTACGTGATTTACTAAGATTGCTGACGCAAATGACAGCGAGTGCAAAGTGTCAGAGACACGCCTATTTAAATGAGGATTTAGCGTGTGTTTTAGTCCATGTTGCTTGGTGATATTATGCAGCAGGTGACAATCTGAGCTACTTTTTCCGGCCTGTACAGCAGTGCTCCTCCCGTCCGATCCAAACAACGGAACCTGTTCTTCAGGATTCCGAAGGTGCGCTCACAATATTCCGTGTGCAGATACGGGTATAGCATTTAGGAATTCAGTCAACACATCTGAAAAACGTGACTGAGAGATCCCTGCTGTGTTGGCTACAGTGCGCTGGAATACGGCAGCTGCACTGTAGCAGACAGGGAGAGGCTACAGAGAGTGGTAAAGACAGCACAGAAGATCATTGGCTGCCC
>JBAMHV010060066.1:0-10299 GCA_037177535.1 Pseudomugil gertrudae
AACACGGGGAGAACCCACGCTAACACGGAGAGAACCCACACTAACACGGGGAGAACCCACGCTAACACGGAGAGAACATGCAAACCACACAGAAAGATTCCTGGTTGGACTTTCCCCAGCCGAGGCTCAAACCAGCAACCTTCTTGCTTGCTGTTGAGTCCACAGCGGTAACCAACTGCACCACCGTGCAGCCAGGAATATACATATTATATATTTATATATATAAAAATAATATCAGTGGTTTTAAATTGTGGTTCAATAAGAAGATATGGAAAAACCAACAACATGATGGGATGAATGAATATTTGGTTGAAGAATCCTGTGAGGCAAACACTTCAGTCCCTGCCTGCTTTCATAACTCACAGATTCTCGGTTCACAGATGTTTTCGTCATTTTTTCAAGCACATTTCAAAAGTGATTTCTTATTTCACCATTTAAAAAACAAAATATGTATTTATACTTCTAGGTTTTCCTATTTTGAGTGAGTATGGTGAATTTCTCCATCCACCTTAATGTAATGATAAAGGATTTATAAAGGATTTAAGGCACTGAACGATTACATCATGTTACACTCTACAAAACCGTACAGCTTCTGTTCTGATCATACATAACATGAATCACATCAGATCAGTGTGGACTCTGTTTTTTTTTACCCTTCCTGTTGTGTAAGGGTCCAAAATCCCCTGCCATCACGTTTAACAGCAGAGAAAAGATCCTACATGTTATGTTTTTAATTTAAATTTTATGACTTTGTCTAAAATGATCCAAACATTAGAAAAAGGGAAACAAAGCCTTTAATTACATTTAAATTGTCTAAACGTTTCTGACTCGTGTTTCCGTCATTCCAAGCTGAAATCTGCTCATCTAGCAATAATAATAATAATAATACACATTAGCTAAAAACAAATAAACAATTATCACAGTTGTTTCATCATGCAAAATACATCTGTTATTTTATGTGTTTAGTTAATGGGGTCATAGTGGGAGTATACAGAATGTGTACGGGTCGGGTGCTAGCCAATGCAGTTGCATCATGCTGTCCTCCACATGCACCGTTTCAGGTTAGTGAATCCACAGATGGAGGTTTTGTATGTCGGTACGGCTTAGTCACACAGATGATACAGCGAAAAGCAGCAAGGACACACCAGGAAAAGACAGCAGAGGTGGGTCAAAAGTTGACATGCCGTATCATTTTAATGAAAGCACCCATCTTTTGCAGATGTTAAAAAATCCATTGCTCATGTGGGCTAGGCACCAGATGTTCTTCAGTCCAACATCTGCCCCTGCTGTTCTTGTTGCTCCTGCATCCTGCTATCAGAAAGTCATGGCAGGCATCTACCTTCACCTACAGTAGAACTCTAATGTAGAGTTTTATCTTTTAACAGGTGAGCGATGGTGTAGCGCATTTATACACTGTAAATCAGAACTTATGAGAAACCTGGTGTGTTTACGAGAGTATATAATACACCGTTTCTCCAGGGCACAAAATAATGTAAAGACATGATGATCAAATGGTTTATTTCAAACACACATTTTATTGCAGATACACTAAATAATCACTTTTTTGTGCTGTTTTTCACAAAGATTTTCAGATATTCATCCAGGTTTTTTGGTCCAGAGAAGACTGCCACATTCCCAACATGGTGACAATAAACCAAATTAGTTGACAAATGTCTCTGAGTTGTACCAGTTAACAACCACTAACCACTCCACCACCATGCTGCCCATTTATGTTTCACATAGCGTCCCAACGGAATTGCGATTTTTATTTAGGACATGATGAGATGGTTGTTTCTGTGTGACAGGAGGATCTGTGAACACTCCCAAGCAGGAAGTCAGCTGGGAACAGAAAAATGAAGGTGGTGTCCGTCTCTGTAAAAGGAAATAACTGTAAATGTCATTTTTTGTTTTGTCATTTAAGCTTTATCCATTTAAACAGCAAACTAATAGCCGTCGCTGATTGCACTCAATGCCAGTAAATCAGATTTCAGTTTCTCACCAATCACCAGCATGTAATGCATGACATATTGAATATTTATTTTTCTGCATAGAAAATGTCTTTATCTTTCTCCCTTTGGTATACGGATGCTGCCGGAAACTGGCAGACTGCCAGAGGACGATAACAGGATAGAAATCATTTATGTTTGGCGATTCTGCAATAATCCAGAGCCCAGCTTCTCCATTATTACACTATCTGACATTTCCATCTAATATAGAATTCAAACAGTGAAATGGAGATGAATGGTTTAAACTGTGTAAATTGATTAGAGGAGATATTTGCATGTCTGGTTTACAAATGGTTTGGTGTCCAGCGGGATAACACATCATGTCACACTAAGAAAACAAAGCAGATGAGGACTTATCTGGGGAAATATTAGACAGCAGATACAGATGAAACCATGATGACTGCCTCATCTGCTATTTGGTTTCTACAGAAAGGGGTATGTGTGCTACATAAACAGTTGGTGCTTCATTGAAAGTTTCATTGAAAGAATGTATTTTGGATATTAAACCCTAAATTTCCCACAGCTCAAGCAGATTTTAATTATTGATCTGAAGACTCAGGGAGAGAAATTCCTTCCAAAACTGCAAACACTTTCTTTAAATGCTCATAAATATTTCACCATATAAATCAGTAAGTGTGGCGCTTTATGTTGAATCATGGCGACGGAGACGGAGAATAAATGGAACTTTTCCCGGATTGAGTTGAAGTGCTTGTTGATGAGGTGGAGACACGGAAAGATATTGAAGGTCCCCTCAGAGACAGATAATGGATTCAAGGATTTATTGATAAACAGGATCAATACTCATTTTAGGAATAATGCATTTGTGGAAAAATGCTGGACTGGTCCAGTGGACAGGGGTCAGAACACGGAAAGCAAGCCAAGTAATCCAGGGATTCAAGCAGGGGTCAGAACCAAAGAAGCAAACGGGTATCCAGAAAGCAGGCGTGTAAGTTGGACCGGGAAGGGTAATGGAGAGTAATCTGGCTATGCTGTCCGACAGAGAGTGAGTGTGGAGCTGAGGCAAATAAAGCTGGGGAGGGAATTGTGTGTGAATAATTAGTAATCTGTTGATTGACTGCTGAAGCCTGGCTGGAGTGGGAGTGCCATGGTAGAGCCTGGTGGAGTTGTAACAGTACTTGTTCGGCCTTGCTGCCCCTAAATCTCCTCCTCAGCTCTGTTGGGGTGTTATATCCCGGGTCGGCTCTTTGTGCACAGAGCTAGCAAAGCTAGCAGCTGGCTGAGCTAGTAAAATTAACGGTTTCTTGCATAAGTAAAAAATCTGAGGACCTAGCTCCCTGCTGCATTCCAAAGGCAAAAACACTCACTGAATATACATAAACCACAAACACTCTCTCTTCACAAGAAGAGCAGAAAGTAGAAAGAAAAAAGGTTCAAAAAAGGTTAAAATATCTACTGGAGAGGCAGCCGTTTCCCACAGCGCCAACGGTAGCAAAACAAGTATATGTGTGTGCATGTGTGAGTGCAGGGATGCAGGTGTGTGCATGTGTGTAACTGTGTGTACTAAACATTAGAGGTGAGTTGCATTGAGTGATCATACAAATGCAACTGGAATTCCAGGATCAGGGCAGATCACAAGGTCACCAAGTCCTGGACAGCCAGCAGCCAACACAGAAGCTCAGGGCCAGAACCCAGGGCCCCATGAGCCTCCTAGCAAGGTCCGACTGGGTCAGCAGGGTCAGTCTAGACAGCCACCCCCCAGCTCTTGCACAGTGCCCTGGCCAAGCATGGTGCTTTAGTCTGCTTATCGTCTTTGTGAGGCAAACATACTGTTCAGGTGTGTGTGCTCACACTGTCGGAGCAGAGCAGCAGACCTTCAGCTCAGATGAGGAAGTGTTTATCGAGCCGGAGGGGCTGTTTTGAGACATTCAGAATGACCGTCTCACCAACATGTGATGTGTAGCCATTGATAGCCTCAATATTAATATCCACATTTATTGTTGAAGATTTATGGACTTTGCCACCTTTTATTTTCTAGCTCACTAGTAACTAAGGGTATAAAAGGAAAACCCATTGATTTAATGAATTAATCAGTCCCAAACGCTGCCACGTAAGTTCTTGTAAGAGGGAACAATTCTCTTCCACAATAACCACGTAACCACGACCAGTTAAAATATGCATCAATTTATTAGACCACACAAAAATCGAAATCAATGATAAACCCAATGTAATGAGCAAATCAAGAAGGAATAAGCTTGAACTACGAGTGGATTAAAGAAGAGAGAGAGAGAGAGAGAGAGAGAGAGTGAGGCTTGAGGCCAGAAGGATTTCTAGCCAAAGGAACGGCTCAAAATCAAACCTAATCTAAATAAATGTCACGTATGTAATGAAATACTCTAGCACTAGACAAGGTTGGAAATATGAAAAGTCTTATGGGATGAACTAATTTACTATTTGATAACGATGCAAAGCGAGGAGGTGGAGAATTTAGAGATACTGTAGTCGATTTAAGGGAGTATTGGACAGCGGTGGAATTAAATTCAAAGGTCTTTGGGTTATGTAGTTTGACCAATTAGCTTATTGTTTAGACACCAGCTTCAATCATAAGAATGGGCCCGTCTTACTTTGGCCCTGGGATCGGGAACTCGTCTGCAATAGGAGTTGTGAGGTGAAAGAATCCAGGTGGAACATCCTGAAGTCCAGGCAGGCTCGGCAGGCTGAGAGCTCGTCTAGGACCTCTAACTTTGGCGTCCGAAGGGCAGCCCAAGCTCTGAGGAGCGACCTGTTGCTGGTGTCAGCAAGGTTCTTTTCCAGAGCTGGTGGATAATGTCATGGAGTTTGTCAGAACACAACGTTGTTATTTAAAGTCTTTGATCGCGAGTTCGGGGAAACAAACTTCCACTTTGTTTTCCAAAATTACTTGAATAAAACAGGAAGATGCTTTGGGCTTTGCTTAAGAATGGTTTCTGGTTCAAGTGAGTCGAGTGAAATGAAAAAATGTAACTAACAAAACCAAAGGAGGGTTGGTGGGCTTTAACTCTGGGTTTTTGGCAGATCATAAATTTTAGTGCGTTAAATTTAACATTTTTCAACCTTAAAGACACGTTTGTTACACAAACATTTAATAATGAAAGAATGGATGAATAACTTTTGACAAATGGGGTAACAACAAAATAGTTAATCCTGATCTTGCTGGCGGAAGGATTATGTGGTTCATTAAAAAGATTTGAGACATTTTTAACACTTTCACCAACAGTTAGGTAAGGAAAACCTTCATTTTGACCCAAGACTTTCAGTTCTGGTTAGATTGTCAGTAAAAGTAAAGCTAATTTAAAACACATTTACATCTGAAGATACAAAGAATAGACACCACAAACTGGCTGAAAGTGTCCATTGAATGGTGCTCTAGCTCTATCAGAGAACTAACTTATTTGCAACCCAGGTCAAACTTATCGCACAGAGACGGTAGAAGTTTCTACCTGAATCTTATTATCTTACTATCTTAGCAGAGTTCATTTAACCAGTAATGATGAAAATGTACACATGGCTTCATACAGTTGATAAATTCAGTGTTTAAGAGTCCAGTTTTGTGGCTACATATGTGATTAGCACCCTGTGATGGATCAGGCCTGTCCTTATCAGGAAACAAGTCTCAGAAGGGGGCGCCAGTTGTAATTTCAATGGGAATTGGTTTCCTGGCGTTACTTAAGAGTTCCTTGTCTCTGGAAGGTGATAAGTTGAAACAAACGGCAGTCTTGTGTATTCCATGAGACCCTTGTCTGGCATGTTAATTTCTCAGCATTTGTGCCAACTTTTTTGTGGTAGAAAGCAGCTGTTCTTATTTTGCTCTGAGTAACAAACTGCCTTGGAATCCTGCTACACATGTAAGTGTGAAAGTATGAATATGTGTCTGTGAATGTATCCTGTTTGTAACGCGTTTGTCACTTTGTCACTGTGTGACTATAAAATTATACAGTCAATCTTTCTAAATTCAATGAGAAAACATATGATATAAAACATGACTCAAACCATTTTAGAGCTTTTATAGATTGACAATCCCAATCTTTGAAATCCCAAGAGGCAGTTTGATATGAACAGATGTTATAATAAGGCCTCAGTTGTTCTTGTGACTTTTGGCACATGGAAGCAAATGCCAAAACGATGCTTTCTATTCTTTAATTTTATCAGACTGAGCCGGAGTTTAGCAGACAGACTCAAGCATAATACGCCAAATGAAGCAGTTCTTTAATATTATACTGGCCTCAGTCAAGCTCAAACCCTGTTTGATAGCCACTTTGCATAACTTGGGCCATGTGGCAGTGCTGTCCAAAAACCTAAACAACACTTGGTCAGATCCTTCAGAACATCTCAAGCGCATGGGGAAGTGTTTGCTTCAAGTATACCACCAGGCATAACCATTGTGTATGTAACCAGTTTAAAAAATGCATCAGTTTGTCAATCTGCCTGCTAGATCAAAACCAAATAATCCAGTTACTTCCAAATAAAAGTTACAGAGAATGCAGTTTCATGAAAACCATGTGTGTACGCTTGTATATGTGCATGTGCTGCACAATCAATGTTCACACATGACCTAACACCCCCGCTCCCCTCACCACCCATCAGATTAGGAAAGATTGTGTGTGTGGGAGACTTCATGACACACAGGGTGCACAAATGAACACAATAATTCATTGTGCTTCCAGATAAAAACATTCATTTTATCATCTGATTCATTATTGTGGTGACATAAACCAGAAAACCAGAACAAGGGAGAAAATTCTCCATTAGAACCAAAACCAAAAAGAATGTGCATCCTGGACAGGTTATTTATAACGCTTTAACCACCGTTCACTGTAGCACTACTAATGTGGGACCCACTGCAATGCAGGCAAAAGGGAAATGCTGCCAAACCTACCAGGGGATAATGTGCAGCAGCAAACCAGCGACACAAAAAAGGCCACGAGCAAAAACATGAACACAAACAACTACGGCGCACAACAAGGCCCAAACCTGCCAAACACTTTGAAAAAAAATCGGACAAGCCCCCAATTGTCACGACCCGGCTCAAAAGCCATGACAAAATATAACAAAACCAATTTAAGTTTAACATAACCAACAGAATGTATTGCAAAAAAAGGCTCAACAAAACCAAACTAAGAAGGGGGAGGATGAGTTCCCCCTCTGCTTGCACCACATCAGCCTGTATTATAGGGAGACAGCAGGTGCTCCCCATCAAATCCAGAAGCTCCGCCCATATTAAAAACAGAAATAACAAGGATCGTCACAGAGAGCAGCAAAGAAACTGGAAAAACAAAAACAAAACCCCGGCTCAGTTATTTAAATGACATTAGTCTGCTACACCAGCAATTTTAATGGCAGTAACAGTAGCTCAATTATGTCTTTAAAATTAGGCTACTATAGGATTCATAATCCATACAAAATGCTGCACACTTACTGTTTGAGTTTTGATACATCTTGTTATTGATGTAGCATATGAATTAGTCCAGGACTGTTTTACCCATATAGCAGCTTATTTTAAAGTTTCTGTCCCCCATTTTTTATTATACTACGACGACAACAGCACTGGAACACAACAACTCGTAATTTCCTATTTACAAGTGTAAAATATCATCTTTGCCATAGCACATGAAGGCAGCATTAGCCTGCAACCATACTATTTGAATTTCCCGAATTTCTGAAAGGATTAATCCCAAAGGGATCAATAAAGTTATCTCTCTCTCTCTCTGTCCCCAACCCCTCACTTTTTACATAATGCTGTGCTATGCAGCAGCAGAGCAGCAGACACATTATACAGTGAATTCATGCTGTTGGCAATTCAGACGTGAAGCTGGTTTTTTCTCCTCACAACAGATCACATGTGTAACGACAGACCTCACAGAGACGCATCAAGGCAAAGCAGGATTTTAATAAGCTTGGAATGTATCAGATAATCTCACAACGCAGCCAAGAATGGGAAATCTGATGACAGGCTGAAGAGTCAGAGCTGGCGAAGGAGAAGGGAGGAAGGTCCAGGAAAGCGGCTACAAGGTCCAACAGAGTGTGGAGTAGAGGTGTTTAAAGCCAGGGAGGAAGTGACTACAGGTGTCGATGATCTGTAGTCCGGTGATATACTGTGATGATTGATGTCTATGTACTGTGATGAAGCCTGGCTGGAGTGGATGTGTCTGTGGCCGAGCCCGGTGCGGGTGTAACAACATGATTACTGTAACCACGGCAACCCTGACATGCATGAAGATGTTATTCCAAACCCCATCCAAACTCTGGTATGAAAATAGTTTATTCCTTTAAGCTAGATTTTATTTTCTGTTTTTTTACATATTGATCCAATAAAAATGATAAAACATATAAATGTTTATTGAAGTTTTTGCATCACTTATCACTTGATGTGGCATCTTCCATCGGAAAAATGAGAAGACAGATGAGGGAAATGGTGCTTGTTTCATCAGCAAGACTCTGCAATAGTGACTGCAATACATTGTGGTCCATAATGGCCACTAGCTGGTCGTTATGGCCAGCATATTATTCATAACGACCAATGGCTAGTGTCCATTTCAAGATGCATTGTGGGTAATTTTGAGCGCACTACTTTTTTCTCTCTGGATGTTCGCATGACTACTATACTGGGCATTATGTAGAGAATAATGTGGATGTTCAGACACAGCCATAAACTAACAACACTAAACACCCGGAAACTATGACATACATGGAGCGCAGAGACAGCAGAGAGGAGCCGAGTGCATCATGGGACATCCCCCAGAAGTCTCGGCCTATTTGAAACGAGACTAAAGTGATGGATTAGGGTTACAAAGCAAGACCTGACCAGAAAATTTGTCAGGAAGGAAGGTATGAAGACAATGCTCAGTGTATAGACTAAAAATGCTTTTCATCAAGAGTAAAAGTAAGTTTCTGTCAATCTGGCATGCTGGAGTAGAGATGGCAGTAGTGCCTCCCTAAGTATGTACTGACGTCATTAGATGATGTTTAAATAATGGAAAAAGCCCCTTGACGCATACATCATCATAAAAACTCTTCAGATTTTATTGTGTGCTGCAATAAAGGTGATGAGTTGCCCCAAGATATGAACTTTGCTTTCTGTTCCACTTAATGTTGTGTGTAATCCTCATAAAAAGCTGCTGAGGCTGTGAGAGTGTCTGATGTGAGCTACATAATCTAAAAATCAAACATCGTCTCTCCAGTTTAATCTTCCTCCTGGTTCCATCATTAGGAGGGTAAACATCATATTTTGGCTCAAAGTACTTGTCTTTGCTCTGAACCTGCACCTGGTTGACCAATAGGAATAAATGCTTATGGCAGATGTAAACCCGGATTCCAAATTAAATAAGTTAATAACTTTCATGTTAAAAGCAACTCATCATTCACTTCATCTACAATGGAATCCATATCCTCCATTTACAATGCTGGTAGATATATTTCAAGTTAATCAAATACCATACATTTCTACTATAAGCCACTACTTTTTTCTATCCACCTTTACAGTGGATACCCCCCACCCCCACCCTTTTCCCATAGGTGAATTATCCCACAAGTGACGCATCCCCCCCTTCCACTTTTCTTACATAGCTTTCTTATTGAATGGATAACAGTCCTAGGCACATCTGCCTGTCCGTCCTGGGAGAGGATCTCTCCTTCAATGTGGGCTCCATGAGGTTTCTCCGTTTTTTTTTATCCCCACAACTGGGTTTTTTAGGAGTTTTTCCTCACCGAGAAGGAGGGTCTAAGGACAGGATGTCTGCTTAGTCTAGTGTAGTCATTACTGTGTCTATTGTGTGTTATGTCTGTTGTGTGATGAACTGTATGTGAAGCCCTTTGAGACGACTTTGTTGTGATACTGGGCTGTATAAATAAAATTGAATTGAATTGAATTGAATTATGGGTACCTTCTCATTACGCAGGGGCGTCCTCTGCAACCAAATTGCCGATTCCACACACAGTGACATTGTACATTATAGAAAACCTTTTTTTTTTCCAAGAGCTCATGCCGCCCCCCACGTGACTTAAATTAATGTTGCCCCGGGCGGCTACCTAAAACCGCAACGACACACCCAACACGTTGTGGATGCACTTTGAGGGCCAAATCTACTAAGATCTTAATTTGCGTGTACTAATTAGTGTGTGGAATCTAGGATTTAGCGTGTGGGGCGGGACCGTGGTTAGTACGTGATTTACTCAAATTGCTGACGCAAAGGACTGCGGGTGCAAAGTGTCAGAGACACACATATTTAAATGAGGATTTAGCGTGTGTTCTAGCCCATGTTGCTTGGCGATATTATGCAGCAGGTGACAATCTGAGCTA